>VZUI01025771.1:0-51469 GCA_013401135.1 Cettia cetti | reverse complement strand
CGGCCGGGGGGCGGCGGCGGCAGGGGGGGAAAGCACTTCCCAATATAATTAAGCCATCAAAAACATTTTGTCATGTTTGAAATGAAAATGTGTGTTAGAACAGGATCAGAAATCTGTGTCATATGGTTATGGCATCCTTTATCGGGTACTAGGAACCCTAAAGCTGGATTTTCTTTATCACTGAACCTCATCTGGAAGTCAGCAGAATCATCCACATGGGAGGTTTCTGTTTGAAAACCCAGACTAAGACACTGACATCTGGGGTTTTTCCGCTTGTAATGCCACCAACGTTTATTTTCTAATAGCTGATTTTAACACATCAACACAGTAAGTAAAGAAATTTATAGAACCTATATTTATCATATATTAAACTGAACTGAACTGAGATCCAGCAGACTAGAATTGCAGCAAGTACATTGGATAAGTACATAATTACTTACATTATTTAAGAGACAGAAATAAACATATAGTAGAGGCATCAGTGGGGAAGGTCTTTAGCTGCTGTAAATTGTTAAAAATTTCTATGGAGAACATTTATAGTAGCTTAAATTTTAATCAATATTATGCATGCATTTATGGTCTAAACTGTCATGCTACTTATGTTAAATGAATAATAATGCCATTAAGGCAAATACTAAAGAGGAAATTATCTTTAATTTTATTGTGTGAAGAGCAGATCTTTACCTGTGCTTAATACTATTGATTTTAGTGAGAATATATGTGAATTCAGGTATTCTTTCCCTTAAATGTTTGTCAGACCTGTTTCTATTAGATAAAACCTAAAGGAGAGATCATGTAGGCTGTATGAAAGGCAATTTTCTTTTGGTCAAGTTTTTGTTGTAATTCTGACAGTCTTGAGTTTCTACACTTAGAAATCAGCATTCTTTCCTGCTGGTGCTTATTTATTATACAAAAATAATGAGATTTGGCTAATCCTATTCATTCTCAATAGAGTTAAGAGGACTTAGTGAGTCAAGTTATTCATTCTTTAGTATGATGCTCATTAAACATGAACTCCAACAAAGTTAAAATAAACGTTGCTGACCATGGGTGAGATACACCCATGAGCCATAGTCTTGCAGATTCTTTTTCTCTATCTGTATTCTTTTTCTGAGGTCTTGAGGCAGCTTGTGTTACCTACCATGACATGCAGTTTCTAGACTCTGAAATGAGATGAGTTAATGGCATTGCATTATCTCCTGATGACAAATCTATTAGAATATGTCACTGCTCTCACTTATAATTCTAGTCTCTGTTTGTTTGGTGCTCATTGCAAAGGAAAATATGCAAGTTTCTAGACTTCCATTTCTTTACAAATGTTTTGCATAGCTTTATAAGGCTGAGGAATACATTCAAACGAAGGGCTAATTTGTGTGTTCTAATGGCTATACATAGATTTGTTGTCTTAAATTATTTAAAATCTTCTTTGTCAACTGGAATGACCTACAGTATATAATTCATAATTGTATTAATTATGAATTGGATGGGTTATTTTACTCTACTAAAATGAAATATTTAGATAACTATTCCATACTCTTCTTGAATAATCTGCTTTGCAGTAACTGTATGCAGCATACAGAGGCAAATTTTTAATGTGTTTTGCTCTGTGTTAAAAGATTTGGGATGGCAGAAAGAAGCCTTCTTGGTCCCCATCTTTACTGACCCTCCCAGGACAGGGGTCAAGGCAGGGCAGCACTGCAGAGCCTGGGAACAGCTGGGCATTCCTGCATTCCCTAGGATGTGATGAGTTAGATTAAGTTGGCCCTTTGGGGTGGTGTCACTTATGGAAATCAAACACAGGGCAGCACTGAGCTGGGAAGTAGCACAATGGTTGGCAGACACCATAACCTGTCAAGCTGTTGGGGTTTAATTCTGTTCTTTGCCTCCTGAATTCAGTGCAATAAGCATGAAAGATTTGTACTGAGAATTAGAAGAGAGATTTTTCTGACTTTGGTGAGACAAGGGCCAGCAGTGAGGAAGGGCAGGAAATGTGTTCAATGCATAATAGTTGGAAAAAAGCAAAGGGAAGGAAAATGTGGGAGAAATGAAGTCAGAAATGGATAGATAATTGTCCTGTGTGGAGGCAATAATGAAACACTGATCTTTTGAAGTTAAGATCAGGAATCTGTGAGAAGCCATAGGTGGGGAAGAAGTTATTATGGTCAGAGAGTCAGCTCAACTAGGGGACATAACTGCATCAACTTAAGAGCAGGGTATAATTGCCTTGTCAGAATACCAGTCAGTGAAAATAACTATACAATTTTGCATTAAATTTATAAAATAAACTAGTTGAATAGCAGATTTAAATTATATCTTTACATCAGTGGACAACAGAAGAGCTATCTATGCTATCTGGACCTCTGTAAGGCCTTTGACACAGTCCTCCACATCCTTCTCTCTAAACTGGAGGGATACTGACTTGATAAGTTCCGTGGAAATGGTTGAATGGTTGTATCCATTGGGTAGTGGTCAAAGGCTCCATGTCCCAATGGACATTGGTGACAAGTGGTGTCCCTCAGGAGTCCATATGGGGACCAGTGCCTTTAATATCTTCATCACTGAAATAAACATTTGCAAATGACACCAAGATGAGTAGTACAGTTGACAAGCCTGAAGGAAAGGATGCCACTCCTGGACAAGCTTGAGGAATGGCCCATGGGAACTTTGCAGTGTGGAACAAGGCTGAGTGCTGGTGCTGCACCTAGCTTAGGGCAACTCCTGGTACCAATACAGGGGGATGAAGGAATTGAGACCAGCCCTATAGAGAAGGACTTGGAGGTGCTGGTGGTTTGAAAGGTGGACATGAGGCAGCAATGTGAACTGACAGCCCAAAAAGCCAACCCTGTCTTTGGCTGCATCAAAAGCAGCGTGGACAGCAGGTTGAGAGAGGGGCTTCTGCCCCTCTGCTCCTTCCTGGTACAACTTTAGCTGGACTGTTGCACCCAGCTCAGGAAAGGTATGGACTTTTTGGAATGGGTCCAAATTCACTCCCCCACCATCTTTCTGTGTTCCAGAGAAGGGCCACAAAAGGGATTAGGAGTTCAGAACACCTCTCCTAGGAGGACAGGCTGACACTGTTGTGGCTGATTCCCCTGGAGAAGAGAAGGCTCCAGGGAGACCTTATTGTGCCATTTCAACACTGAAGTTTTGGGTGGAATAATTAATTTTTGCCTAGTTGCTGTCACAGTGCTGTGTTTTACATTTTGTATGGGAATAATTTCCATAACACACTGATGGTTTTGTTGTTCCTCAGTACTGTTTGTTCTAAGGACTTCTCAATTTCTCAGGCTCTGCCAGTATGCAGGTGCACAAGAGACCCAGAGAGAGCATGGCCAGGACAGCTGACCCCAACTGGCCAAAGGGATATTCTATGCCACAAAACTGCACCATGCACAGTATATAAACTGTGTGGAGTTGGCTGGAAGGGGTTGATCACATCTGTGTGTCACTTGTTTTTCTTAGGTTTTGTTCTTCTCTCTATTTTTGTTATCTCCCTTTTCATTACTATTACTACTGACACTTTTATTATTGTATTTTAATTTATTTCAGTTATTAAACTGCCCTTATCTTAAGCCTTGGGTTTTACCATTTTCTGATTCTCATCCCCATCCCATTGTGGGGTCTGAGGAGGAGTGAATAAATAGCTATGTACAATTTAGTTGCCATCTGGGGTGAAACCACAAGGATGCTTACTAGAAGGATGGGGATAGACATTTTAGCACAGCCTGTTGTGATAGGATAAGTGTTAATGAATTTGAATTGAAATAAGGTAGATTCAGATTTGAGAAAAGGAAGAACTGTTTTGTAATGAGGGTTGTGAAAAGCTGGCTCCGTTTGCCCTGAGAGATGGTAGATGTCCCACTGGTGGAACATTCCAGGCCAAGTTGGATAGGGCTCTGAGCAACCTGATCTAGTTGAAGATTTCCCTGGTTTTGTGCAGAGGACTAGATGACTTTTAAGCATTTCTTCTAACCCAAACTATTGTATGATTCTATGAAGACCAACGGTCTTTTTATAACAAGACATTTATTATTTATTTTTAACTTAACATGTTTGAAATCTTAAGTAATATGGCCTATATTCATCCTACCTAGCTTTAAGCATTTAACTGATGCATTAAGTTAGGTCAAACACCAAAGTTAAATAATGAATTGGTATTTAGTAAAGCAGTCATGTTCCATGAAGTGCCTAAACTCCTTAAAAGTATCCAAGAAATGAATGTCTTAACAGGAAGAATTTTCCCTCCTAGCATATGTACTTCATTTTTATTGTCTTCCTAGGTATTCATATTCTATCAATTTGCCTTTTCATTATATGAATTCTTACTGAGTGTTTCCTATTTTATAAGATTCATTGCTAAAGTTATGGCCCCATATATGTTGAATATCTACCAGCAAAGAAGTTCAGCTCATTTAGCCAGCTTTAGCTGTCAAATTCTAATTTACGCAGCTTCAAAATTTTGCACATGCATTTCAAGTTCTTTGCCTCCCTACTAAAGGCCTTCAGGCAGAGAGAATACAGCAGTGGGGACATTTTATTCATTATTATTCGCCCATTGTTCCTTGCATTATTCTTTTATGCTTTTCTTTTTCCACTCTAGTTGACTTTCTCTCCTTTTACAATGGGAACTGATGAGGATTCTCCATTTTAGGGAATCATGGCATGTTTTTTCAAGGCTGACCATGCAGTGTTTAAATTAATTTGCAATGGTTTATGATTTACCTTTTCTCAGTTGGGTTAAAGCAATCAGTACTGCTCAGTGTTATTATATAGGGCAAACACAGCACATAAAAATCACAAAGAATGCAAAGTGGCTTTAGACTGCAGACATATAGAAGGGCAGGTCTACCTCAATACCTTCCAACATTTACATCTCTCATTGTTTTGTTTGGGCCACAGGCTGGGTATTTTTAATTTGTTCTTTAAGTTTGCATTAAATTTATTATTACAGTTTTCTTCTTATGAGTTCAAGATGTTGGCTGCTTAGGAAATAAATTGTTATTATATATTCAGCAGATATAGAATGAGTAATTAGGCTTCCCTGGAAGTACTTAACAAAGGCAGAAAACCCTCACTGCCACCATTTTATGTAGAGACTGACCAAAGCAGAAAGGTGAGTTACCTGCTACCTCCATATTTCTAGGCTGGAGCCTTTTACATAGACCCTAAGTAACATGCTATTGCCTCAAATTTTGAAAATTTTCTGAAGAAATCTGGGAATCTTCTAATTCCATATAAAACAGGTTTATGTACCCTTGGTCTTACGTGGTGGTGAGCAAACTCTTCATTCACTGACTTTGGTAGCTGAGAGCACTCAACATTTATTAGATGAAATCCTTTCTAATTATAAATGGGGAATGAGTCAGGCTGTTCCAGTCATGATAAATGAACCTGATTAAACATTTTGTGTCAAATATAGCACAGTGGAAAGGAAAGTTAGGAGTGAGTGGATTGAAGGGCTGCATAATTACCAGGAACAGAGCTCATTCATTTCAGGGAGGCAGCGCAGTGCAGCAGTGTCAGTGCTGTGAGGTTTGGGGGAGAATTACAGGAAATACAGGTTCTCCCCTGGAAATCAGCCTGGAAGATGTACATTTAGCTTTCTGGCCTCCAGACACCCTCTGAGCTTTGTGTGGGTTTGCTGTACATGCCTCAGACTTTAAAGATTAACTGAATGACTGCCAGTGACCAGCTCCAGCCTTGACTGGAGGGCTCATGAAACTTCTGCTGAAATTGCCAATGGGGTGCTTATGCAGGCTTCTGAACAAAAGCTAGCTGAAGCAGATAAATAATAGGAAATTATTAATAATGAAATAAATTTCAATCTGTTCTATATTATGCCGTATTTACACTATATTTTCATTGATTTTGAATCTTAAATGTCTGATTTTATAATTGCTGATAGTTATTAAAGCAATTTTAAAAATCTAAATAATTTCTACTTGTATTTCTGCCTTTTAAGTGTTGTTTTATAATATTTCTCTTGAAATTCTCTTCTCTCTTCTTGATTAAGAAAATGAAATTGTTTGCTTTTAAGTTTTGCAGGGAGTTCTGATATATACTGTCAGATGAATAGAAGAGTAAAAGAAAGAACACATAAGTAATGGTTTAGTGATTCATTGAGACTTAATAAGTAAAGGATTTTTTTTGTTACCTAGGCTAAAATTTATAGAGCTGCTGGGCAATGTTTTCTGCACAGGACTGGAATTTTAATTCCTTGCTGGGATTGTTTGCTGTAAGGTTTTTTCCATAGCTACATTGCAAGTTCAAATACGCAATCTAATATTAGTATGGCAACACTGCAAAGCTGGCAGTTAGTATCTCCCATGTTTCAGATGAAATATCAATGGCACAAAAATATGCAATCCCACAAGGATCCATCCATGAGCTTGACTCCTCCATACACCATGAAAGTATTGAGGCTATTCAAGGGCTGCAGAATTAAGCATTTGCGTCAGGATCAAACATAGGAGAATGTGTGAAAGCCTCTGACATTTTGCCAGTCATGGGCACTGCAGGAATCAGTGGCAGACTTCTGTTTCAAAGCACAGCTGCATTTCTCAGAACAAATGCAAACTTTTCATCAAATTTGTTTAGTGAAAATGAGGATACAGCAAATCTCACCCTGGTTCTCATTTTCATTTTCAAAATGTCTTGTTTTGTAGTTATTTTGTTTTGCATGTAGGGATCTTGGGGTGTAGAGTAGTAATGTTTCTCTTGTTTATTAAAATGTCTCTCTTAGTTTATTAAAATCTCACTATTTCATTAAGTTGAGAACAAATAGTACTAGAAACATCTGGCATAGTTTCTACTGCAGAAATAGTTCAGTCTTAATTTTTATGAGAAGAAATGTCAAAGAAAGATAGAGAATCTTTGATTAGTTTTTAAAATTATCCATTTCAAGCATCTAATCACATTTCAAGGACACATTTTTAATGATACCCATTCCACTAAATTTCAAAGACTTTGTGTACTCTTATCTAACATAGAAGAATATACTCTATGTACTTTCAGAAGGACACTATAGGTACAAGATATATTAAAGAGGAATCAGTTTACTGTAGAATAAAAAGCAGACACAAAACAACAATTTGCTTTTTCTCTTAGAGAATGAATTCAAGGATGAAAATTTTGGAGAAATTAAATAATCCAATTCCATATATCTCTGGACATGCATGAATATTTTTATTTTAGAAATACAAGCAATAATGAAAAAATAAATGTCATACTCTGGCTTCTTCAGAGCTCTGTGATTTAGTAATGACCTTTTTTAAGCTCTATTCATAAAACATCTTGTATGAACAGAATCTGTGTGCTGATACAGACTTTTGCACACAAGGTGTTGTCACTACATCCTATTTAGCTGCTGAATGTGTTATTTTTTTCTTCATCATTAGTAATTTTTTGTTTTATTTACTGTGGATAAAGTCACCCAGAGGCTGAAAATTTATAGATTACATTTCTTTGTAGTAGTAACTCAATTAAGATCTTTCAGTTCCTGTTGCTATCTAATCATTGTCAAAAACAATGAGAATTATCTTCTATGTGTTGCAGTTCCCCATAACTCAAGACTGATCATGTTTGCCATATGTCCCCCACCCTTCTTGGGCTTTTTCTCTTAATGTCTTCCTGGATTTATTTCAAAAATCCCCCAAAAATGAGAGCTCATTAATAAAAGGTGTGCAAATCATAATCCTTAGAATATTCTGGACCATGATGGTAAACTATGGCGCCATCTGAAACAAAGAAGAAAAAAACCAGTACATATTGTCATTAATGTCAAGTAATCATTGTTCAAAGACAAGTCAACCTTCCAGTTTATTGACAGGAGTACATTTATAAAATTGTGCTTATAAAATTAACAGGCTGTAAAGGAGAAGACTGAGTGAATTAGGGGAGACAGGTCTTGTAAGTAGTGGAAAACGAACTAGAGAGTTAAGTGCATAGTATAAAATAGTATTTGGTGAACACCTATGGCACAGATTATCCCCCACTAAATGGTATGTCCTTAAAGCAAAGGAAATGCTCCAGCTTTGCTCTCCTCAAGATTTTTTCCTGGTAATTGTGTTGGGAGCATCATGCTCTTTGAATTCTTGGCTCATCTAAGCACTGATCAGGAGTTGCTGCTGACACTTATAAAGAATAAAATTTAGTCAGAGGATTAAAAGGATTAGAAGCTGCTTTTAATTATTCAAAGAATGAGGATCTGAAATGAGCTTCCAATATAAGGGTCAAGAACTTGCTAGCTTTCATCTGGAGGTTTGATCACTTGAAGTTCAGGGTTCTTTGGCAGGGTGAACTCCATCAGGAGGCAACGGGATTTGAGGACATAAGCAATTTCTCTTTTGATAGGAGTTGATTTAACTGAAGGCCTTCTTTTCTTGAAGAAACTCTGGAGTCCTTGCATTAGGAAAGATATAGTAGAAAAATGCTGTCATGATCCTTTCCCTGTGGCTGCCTGAGAGACCCTCCCTAGATGTCATCACACTGGCAACAATAAAGCCTCAGGCTATAGACACATTTTGGTCCAAAATTCCTGCCCTCCCCCTGGAGTTCATCCAATCAAGAAAAGACACCATTACTGAGGTTTATTTCTCTTTCTCAAACATGTACCATGACTGGTGTTGGGCACCTCCAAATCTTTCCTGGTTCTTTGTAAAGATCTTTTGTGGTAGCAAGATTTTCAGTCTTTAATAGTGAAGGAAATCAGGTGAAGAGATTTTTCAGTAGGATTTAACAGTCTGCCTTTTTTCCTGGTAAGAAAGGATTTTTGAACTGACAAATAAACCCTGTCTCCAAGAACAGCCAGAGGGGCAGAATTGTCTGCTTTGTGGTAGCTATTATCTGTGGTAGCTACACCACAGTAGCTCATGTCAGAGGTAGTTTTGCAGAGCATTTTTTCAACAGACATACCTTTCTTGCCCAATTGTCATTAGCTTTTTTGAGTCCCCAAACCACTGCCTCATTCCAGATTTGTACCTGTGCTTTGACTATATTGAGACATTTTGCAAACATATGCCCTGAAAGCAGTGGAGAAACTGCCAGTGATTACATGGCTTCCTTAGTTACTGAAAAAATGGGGAGAAGTAACTGAGACTCCAATCAGCTGTGATTGTCAACACCTCCTTCAATGTTGGCAACCTACTGGCAATGCTAAAACAGTCTATAATCTGGCCATGGCTCAAGAAAATATCACTCTAAACTACTAGTCTTGCCAACTGTTACCCCAGTTCTAATCTTTTCTACTTCAGTAAGGTAATGCCTTGCTTTTACCTCATAAACTCAAGAGCCTTTTGAATATATTTTAATTGGATCAATATGTATTCTTTTAATAATTAAGGGCAAATATATATACTTTTAGGTTTATAGCAGATTTCACCCTTGTTCATCAAGAGATGTTAAAATGCTTAGAGAAGCTAGCAAACAAAGGCAAATTGAGCTGATTCTGTTATCTCTTCTTACTGAGTGGTTGTTTCCTCTTGCCAGGCATTCTCATGTCCCTTTACCAGGTCCTATTCTTCTGAAGTTTTCATCTATTTTAACAGAATCCTACCCTGAAATAGAAACCCAGGAAGTATTACTAGGAAAAAAGTTCATTTTTCTTAAGCAGAATTCACCTGCAAATTTGGAACCATGGTTGTTTACCATGGTTGTTATACATTTTTTGTTTAAATATCTGCATGAATGCATGTGTGTGTATGACTAATGTCTGTCTCTGTTTCTCTGTATCAGATGTGTGGACATAACTTCTGATTGCTTTCCTGTTTTCTCCTTGGTTGTCATCCCTCTCCACCCTTGTATCTCAATACCCAAATAATTGCAACTTACTCATAAAATCCAGTTCTGTCATCATAATTAAAATATCTCGTCACTAAATTCTTTGATTTTGTCTTCTATGATTATTTCTGCCAGGTGTATTCAAAATCTCTAACTTTCCTTCCCTCTTGGAATCCCTCAATGGGAAAGCTTGGGGAAGGATGTCTTCATTATCCCTTTTTTATCTGCCATGCACAGTCCTGCTGTTATAATGTAAGTGTGAAGGCACTGTGAAGAATCTCTACGCATTCTTGATCAAAGACAATTCAGGAACTATTTGATTTATGCACATCCAAATGTTGTGGAATATTGTGGGAAATGTCAGCAAAGTCAGGAAACTTGCTATCTGTTGAAAAATTCTGAGGAAGTGAGGAAACAGCTCTGAGAGATAGGGGGGTTTATATTTAGGAGACATAAAATAAGATGTTTCTATCTTTGCTTTCTGCCCACAACTTTGTTAAAGGTTATAGTTCCAGCAGAAATTGAAGCAGGAGCAATATTCTTGTGCTGATTCCTCAGTCACTGCTATTCACAGTCCTCTACTTTGTCTAAAAGCAGCTTAAGCTGGGATTTATGTTAATACCACCCTGTGAATGGCAGTGCCTGGGAAACCGGTATGTATTTCTTCTGACATGACAATTCTGAGACTACAAATTGCTTTCAGAGCACAAAGTGGAGTGAAATACTGGTATCACCTTCCCCTGTCTCAGCTGTATCCAAGACAGACTAACAGTGTCCAGCTGCAGTCTTTAAAAGTCAAAAACAGAATTAATGGGAAATTAGGAAGTCTTCCATTTGGCTTGAATATTTTTAAACTAGCTTTATTAGTCCTGTGAGTGACTAATGTGTTTTTCTCCATAATACAGTTTTCAATATATGTTCCCCTGCTGCCTACATATCATCAGAAAGATCATGTAACATCTACACATTCCACAGTACAAATGTCACCCAGATTGTTTCTGATGCTTTCTGTATTGTTATGACCACTAAGAACCCTCATACACAGAAAAAGTCGTTTAGATGATGGGATTTTTGTTTTATTCCAATTCAAATTGCACCAATTTATTTTACCAGCCAGGGGTGTCACTGTGGTGTTCCCCTTAATTACCTTGCCTGGAGAAGTTGAATCACGTGCTAAAGGTCTGGTGGTTTATTGTTACATATGTGTGAACAGCTTGAAATGAATACAAACACTAAAGGATTTCACATAGCTCCTGTTTCCAAAGAAACCAGTTTCCTGTTGTCTGGGCTTGTTCAAAGAGGGTCAATTGTAAGACCACCATAAACCTTGCTGTGGTTTCTTGCTGAGAAAAAAAAACAAGGAAAAAACAAATTATGATAGAAAAGCTGACTGTAAATAGCAAAGCATTAAAGAAAATTCTTTTAACACTTGGATAGATGAATGGCTGAGAAGGTGTCTCCCAGGATAAAAGCAGAAACTTATGGGAATGTCCTCACTTTTCTGAGTTTCTTTGGTTAATTTCCTCCCTTCTTCTTTCCTTTTTCTTTCCATTTACATAGCTGTTTGATTTGGACCAAGGGAAGAGGAGCTGGGGCAGGATGAGATGTGTCTCAGGAACTTTAATGTTTACATGTAGCTCTTTTTTCCGTCCTTTTACTATGGGAGACAGCATTTTAAAAAAACTTTTCTGGCATGTGTCTTTTTCTCTGAGATTTACATTTACATTTATCATCATTGTCTTGCTCTACCCACATACAAAAACACCTTAACCACCTAAAATCCTGGGGTTTAGATCTCTCAATTCTGCCATTTTGCCACTAAATCAGCCAAATTATTTCACCCACATGCTAACAAGGACAGCAGTGACCAAGGCCACTTTTGAGTTGCACATTAGGACTGCTAAATAGCAGGATGTAAGCAAGGGCAAGCAAGTGTTAAAGAAATAACTTCTCTCTAAAGCTTTTCCTTTACTTCAGTGGGTTCAATACAACAGTCTGTACTGCAGTATTGGTTAACAGGTACTGTCATTAAGAGCTGTTCTTCATTTCAAGGCTCAACCATCAGGAAATATTAGCTCTTATGGGGAGCACTACATGGAGCAGTACATATCTCTGCTGCCTAGGAGAAAAGAAATAAACAAGCTGTTCAACTGGGAGACAGAGTAGAAAAATCTTATTTGTTCTGGATGTTCATCCTGCATTCCCACTCAGCCTACCCCAGATATAGACACCCCTGTCTCCCTTAGTCCACAGTCACCCTTTCAATACCATTAGTTCTTCCTGCCCTCTGGATTGGGTATCACACCCCAGTGTGACTTCCAGTGCACTCTTTCCTTTCCTGGTGATGGGAAACCAATATGAGCCTTTCCCTTTGAAGCATTTCCATTTGGGCTGAGTAGTGAAATCACTAAAATCTGTCTGTAATGACAGGAGAGCACTGACAGAGCAGAAAATCCATGAGACTTTACAGAATCAGGATTTGGAAGGGACCTCTAGAGGTCATCTGATCCAACCCCTCTGCTCAAGCAGGACCAGCCAACTTGTCCAGGACCACGGCCAGATGCCTTGGACTTTCTCCAAGGATGGAGACGCCACAACCTCCCTGGGCCACCTGTGCTAGTGCTGAAACATTGTCTGCAGGGAGAACTGCAGCAACTGGTTGTCCCAGTCTAAACCAGGTTTTTTAAGGTCTTATTCTAATCACAGTTAATTGTAAATCAAGGAATTGGCATTTCATTTATACTGGTGTTAGTAAGATCAAAATCTGCCCTGAGGCTCTTATTCTTACATAGATGTCTTGCAGGGAATTATGTGTGCTTTAAATACCCCAAATACTGATTTTGTTTTTTGTTTTTGTGCTTTGGGATAGGGGGAAGAGAAATGTAGAAGAGGTTATTTAGAATTAAACAACTAAATAATGTACCTGGAGCACATTCCTGAAGTTTCTTTATAACAAATATTTCTTCTCCTGATAGAAAAAAAGAATCTTATCAACAGGTTCCTAACCTATTTTCTTCTATTGAGAAACATGAGTCACAAATGGAAAGACTTAAATTGATTTATCTAAATAAAAGTTCAAAAGTTGTTTTCAAGTCACCTTTATTATTCTTAGTTTTGCAGGAGGACAAAACAAGCAAAGACCAAACCAACAACAACAACAACAAAAAGAATATCCAAAATTTCTGTAATAACTGAAACTTTCTTATTGAGAAATAAAAACTCTATTTGGGGAGGCATATTCTTTGCTGATCTGTTTTGATGGGCTAGATAAATGGCCTAGCAATTATGAAATTGTTGTACTGCTAATCAATTCCTTATCAGTACAGACTTTCCTCTTGAGAATAATCTCATGTCCTTGGTGGCATTTGCAAAGTACAAAGGAGTACACTGAAAATGAGTAACATTCAATAATGGTATGAAAATTATAATATGCCAAGTAATACAAGTTGTATACTTTACTTGCTATAAGTGGTATCTCAGACCTTGATGCTTCAGGCTTTCAGTAAATTCTCAGAAATCTTTTATGAGGTATTTGGTTTGTATCTAGATGCTTTATCAACACTAATTTGCACTTTCAAGAATCTAATTGTCATAAATAAAATATAACATTATGGTAGATCACTGAAAGTTTATCTCACTCATACCATCTTTCATACTGCATCCTTCTGCAATCCTCCACTCTGTTACTGCTGTTGCTATTTTTCATAGTTTTCCCCCTATTTCAGCATTCGTGTCTTTACCAATATTTGCTTTTATCACTATACCAAACAATTTGCCCAAGACAAAGCTGTATTCAAAAGAGAGCATCTTCTGGAAAAAAAAAAAAAAAAATGGGCACTTCCATCTGCCAATAGGTCTATCTAGAATGAAATAATTCCTTCTTTTTAAGGTATACTGCATTTTTTATTCTATGTTTTTGTTTTTAACAATAGCAAGATACTTTTCAAAGATATTTTAATAGATCATGCTAAGCATTTCCTATCAACTTAGTAACGTAATTAAATCAGTGATCCTAATGCAGTACATTTCAGCTATTTTTGAATTTCTCTTTTGAATGTTATCCACTAAGGATTTCTAAAAGCTGCCTAAAGTAGATATAATATCTAATTTAGAAACTTGTATCCTTGGCAAGTCCACACAGTTAATTGGTCCTGTTCCTAGTAACAAATAATATACTATTTGTGATTCACATTGGAAGGCTTAATTATGTGAACCCATAGATTCATTTTTATCCCCCTGCATTTGTGCTGAAACAATGGAAGACATTCTGAATATATTTGCTGTATGACAGCCCCAAAATAAACTTTAGCTGCTTCAAGAAATATTCCTGAAAACCAGCTCTTGCTCACATCTTCTCATCCTCAAGATTTAGATTCTGTACTTAGCTTATTTAGATTTGATATTTAAACCACTGCATGGTGGTCTGCAAAATCCAAGTTTCTCTGGAAAAGATGAAGTTCTAAATACAGCAAGAGGTACCATTGAAGCCTGCAAGGGTGTGGGGGTTTTTAGTCTTGGTGTTTATTTGGGTTTTTTTTCGGGGGGAAGGAGCATGGGTGTTGGGTTTGGGGTTTTTTTGTTGGCTTTTTTGGGTTGGTTTGGGTGTTTTTCTGGTAGAAGAAATGGGAACAGGAAGTTCTCTCTCTGAAGATTTTTGTAAGAGGTTGAGGACTGGAGTGAAAGGCATGTATGAAAGTGTCATTTCTTCCTAGAAAATTTATAAATTATAGAATATACATTATCAGGCGCATTATTTTCCAGAACTCTTCCCTTTCTTCCTCCACTCCATTTGTTTATATTATGAATCAGTAAGGCTGTAGGAGTTCCAAGTAGATTTTTCTAGAAATAGAGTATTCTCCTTAGTTCTGGAGTGGTGGGCAGGAGGACAGGTCCTCGGGGGTCTCAGCACAGAGGGCACTACACTCCCATCAGATTCCCCCAGGAGAAAGCCTGAGTCTTAACTTCTTCCTGAGTGGACCTCAGAGAAGACCAGCTGGAGGACAAAGTGCACAAGCACATTTCTCTCTTCCATAAACTCATTTCTCAGCTGATTTACCTGACAAAGGTTCCATAAAGTTTTCTGTTTAATTGCAAGGTTCAGCAGCACAATCTTAGGTTTATTGTTCATGACCCTCCATAATAAGCCTTATCCAATTCAGGGAAGTCTTTCCTAAGAAACAACTTCTAAAGAGTCCTTGAAGAACATCTGCAGAGAGTCAGGGCAGCTTTTTGTTGAAAACAAAGACATCTTGGAATTACTTTGGCTAGTAATTTTGCTGGTTCCCTTTCAGGCTGATGTACTGTAGGATGCAGTGTGGCAGATGACAATTTAGGGCACAGGCTTTCTGAGCAGAACAAAAGTAACTTATTTGCAGTTACTATCTATTTTTTTCAGAAATATGCTCTCTAAAAGCAAAGTATTTGAGACTATGGTTCAAAACAGTAATTTAGTATGTTGAATTATAGCAGCCCACATTTTAATTCATTCTGTATGAGAAGAATCTAGTGAAATTACACTACAATATTGGTAGAAAAAGGATCTAAGTCCAAGTGTCACATGCTTATTTGTTCAGTTGAAATGAAGTTATCAGCGAGGATAAATTATCCTATCGAACAGCAACCTTCCTTTACTGACTTCAAGGAGAGTTTAATAAGAAATCGTCTTTTTGAGAAAAGAGAGAAAAATTCAACTTTCCTGTGAAGCTCAAGATATTTTGTAGTCACTCTGTATTGTTTATTTCCTATTGATTTCTTTATATTTCTCTATATTCTTTGAAAAAGATGTCTCTTTCAGAAGTTACTTATTCCCTCCTATACCAGAATTGTTTAGAGATGCCCACACACCAGAATATCATTGTACTTACAGAGGTTGCTTTGAAATGTACATACATTTGGAGAGAAAATTCATACTTTTTCTTAGGAAATAATGTGACCACAGTCAGATAGGGACCAAGACACAGAGCAGAAGTTTCTGCATTGCACTGTGGGGGTTTAAACTGCAGCAGTTTTGTTCACAATGGAATATGGCTAATGTCCAGCTGTAGCATGTCCTTACTAACCACAATAAACTCCAGTTATGCCCCTTTTGTTACCAAATAGTCGACAACCCATGAAGAAGTTATTGTCTTTGAACTTACTTTAAGCAAAATATTACAGAAGTTCCTATAGAAAACAGACTGAATGTTCATGAGTTTATTCAGTTTAACTTGAATGGAAGGATAAACAAAGGAGTTCTGCAGTTAAACACTCTGATTTTAAACAGGGAAGACAGAGATTAAGAAAACTAATTGGTTGTGTCAACTGGAATAAAGAGTTAAGAATTTTAATGTAGACAGGACCTGGAATGTAGAGGAACATGCAAAAACTATGAACAAATTTTGAAAAGAAATAATAATTAATGATATAGTGGTTAAATGAGAAAGGCATCATGAATTTACTCAGGTTGATCATGCTAAGGTTGTCTTTTTCTAAGATAACTTATATTTTTGGAAAACAAAAGATAGTAACTTACTACAAAAGAAGTTAAATTTAATCTGCCAGCACCTCAAAAAAGCACTTAATACGTCACATAGGAAATTATTAGGTAAATTAGAAAATGAGAATTAATAAAAGAATTATGGGGTAGTGGACCATAAAGGAATCTAGCTAACAGCAGGCTTTGCTAAAAGGCCACTATTGGTCTGAGAGTTTATAAATAGAACTGACAACGACCATTATTAGAACAAGTTGTATGTAATGATTCCTTTAGTGATGTTAGTGGAAAATACAGAATATAGATGAATTTTCAGTACAAAGGATGAATGGAATATCGTAGAAGAGTAAAAGTAAAATGAAACATATGAAAGTTTTATTAAAAAATCTCATAGCTTGGCACTAAATATTTCTGCTATAATTTGTAGATTTATCAACATGAAAAGTTGATGGAGATAAAACAGCATGGATTAAACAGCACAGACTAATTAAACTGATGTGACCATGTCTAGAATTTTGTGCATAGTTGTGGCAATGAATATTTGAGAAGACAAATTGGAATTGTGTTAGGAACAGAAAAGGATATTGTTCTACCAGAGACTGTTTCATGATAGGAAAGACAAAGAGCTTGATACAAAGAAAGAAATGAGTGTTGAGAAATGATCACTTTGTTCCAAGGTGCAAACACAAGGGTGGTAAAAGGTACTTTACTGAAAGTGCAATCTTGGCACAAGGGTAAATGGGAATGAACAGATGTTGGCTGAAAATTGGAAAATGTGCCTTATTACTCAAAGGTGCCTGGCCAGTTTTTCTGAGGGAAGTGTAAGGGTAAAATCTTAGTTTGAAATGAAGCTGGTAGAATTATGAAAGTGAAAATAGGACCTTCCAGGAAGAATGGTGCAGATTTGGTAACTCTTTCAGTCATTTATCTTGTTTTACGTATGCAACCATAAATGCAGATAGATATTGTCTGCCTTGATTGTATGCCTTGCCAGTGTTTTTATTCCAAATTACTTTGAACTTGGCAAAGCAGAAGCATTAAATTATTCCTAAAATTATTTATGCATAGTAGCTATATAATGCTTAGGTTTTCAAATTATTCTGTTGACATATCTGGCATTCCGACAGTTTCCCAAACACATTAGCTTGCTCAAGGTTATACTACAAGCCAGTGGCAAAGATCACATTGGAGATCCATTAGACAGAAATGGCAATTTTTAGTTGTAAACCCCAAAGTACAGTGTCATTGCTTTTCAAGAACAGGGTATGAATGGTTATGAAAGATGTTGGCATGAACTCTTTTGTCCTAATTAGGGGTTCTTCAAAACAAGATTATTTCACTTACAGTCCTTTTGCTCATTCTGCATCAGCATCACCCAAGCATTGCTCATTGTTATGCTTAGAAGGTAAGACTAAAGAGTCTGTGGATAGGTAAGCAGGCAACACTAATTCCAAATAGTAATAAAATTATAGTTTTGTAAACCCAAGATGATCTCATTAAAGTAATAAACTCAGAAGGATATTGAAGACCAGATGGAACTCCAAATAGGAAAATCTATAATAGGACATAAGGATGCAAATTACCCAGAGCAGAGTTTTTCCACATTTGAATGTAGTTCCTTATGTCATAAAAAGATATATACATAAAATACAATCTGGTGAAGTATTTGTATTGAAATCACAATTTCTAAATAGATATACTTTGAAGGCTTCTGAATTAATGAATATGTATGGAAATGTTT
This sequence comes from Cettia cetti, assembly GCA_013401135.1. Taxonomy (NCBI): domain Eukaryota; kingdom Metazoa; phylum Chordata; class Aves; order Passeriformes; family Sylviidae; genus Cettia; species Cettia cetti. The sequence goes on along the minus strand of VZUI01025771.1, from coordinate 33,479 downwards.
TCTTCCATGTAAAGATTCAGTGGAAAATGTCAAACTTTGTATGATGTGTGGAATCAAAATTTCACATTTAACATGTCTGCAGCTTCTCAGAGGCTTTATACATATTTACGTGAATGCACTTGAAAGTATTTTACTGAACAGTTAATCTATAGAACATTAAAGAACTTATGGATAGCTACAGATCAGTTGGAAATTTCTTGTTTAGTCAATGTCCATTATTCTCCCTTTATCTGTCTCTACTGTGTTTTGGTAGTAGAAACCATGCCAAAAGGATATGATCTGGCCAGAATCTGGGCAGTGAAGTGCAGAAAGAGCCATCATACTGGTTTTAGAAATCCATCTGTTCTTCTTATGCAAATAATATTGCAGTACTGGAAAAACTGGCTACTTTGAACATCCCTTTATGACTATCATAGATCTTGCTTAATTAGTACTTTAGGATGACTATCAGAACATTCCAGTGTTGGAAAAAGTCGTGTATATCTCTCCCCAAAGGCTGGTAGTGTCTTTGTGTCAAATTTGAGACTTGTGTCCTACAGCCGTATTGACAGTCCCTCTCCAGCAGTCCATTCTGGCTTGGTGGGGTTTTATTTGTCTTTTCTGTGGAAAACACATTTGGGGTGGAAAATTATAAAGCATACTGGAGAATGGAATAAGTGGATTAGGTTGTCTGTGTGGGAGCAATTATTGCCTCTGAATAAGTTTCTATCATACATAGACAATATGTAAGAACAAGGCACAAGCAGGTGTTTGCTGGGCTTTAATTCTTTTTATCCCAAGAATCAATGAAAGGGTGTGTGCAGCTCTACTCTTAACTGCAGTGAATAGAAGGAAATACGAAACAAGCCCAAGGAAGTTGTGAGTTCACTCACTGGATACTGTGTGTGGTATCATCCTGTGGAGGGCTCCAGGGGAAAGCAGGCATTGTTTATATTGTGTGTTTTTTCAATAAAATATTATTGACTTCTAACAGTGCAGTGACAGTGTTTAGCACTTGTTTCAGTTATTAGTATCACTGAAAAATGAAGCATTTAACAAGGGCCCAAGTTCTTGCAGTATGGTAACACTTGCTCTGACTTTGTTTCCCAGCTGTGCTGGCTAGTCCTGGCCTGGACATCACCCTTAATAGCACTTTTCCAGCAAAAGGGGAATAAATGATGTAGCATAGAAATATCAGGTGCAAATCTTTTTTTTTTGCTTCCTTCCCTTCTGCTGCTTCTTTCCCTTAGTTACTAGTTTTAAAGAAGATTCCTGTGGAGGTTTGGCACAAGGCAAAACAGAGCAGCTGGTAAACCCTAAACAGCAGAACAATGCTCATAGTCCTTTTGCATTAATTGATCTGAAGTCACTCTTTAAACTACATTGCTTTACACTTAGGTCAGTTTGGCTTTCAGTCAGTTTGTAAATCATGGTAGCAACTAGAGGTTTTGCAATCAGCTTGATCAGTTGCTGTAATCTGATCTTGTTCTAATGATGGGCAGGTGGAGGTAGGGAACTGCTTCACAGTAAAAAAAATAGTGAGACCACATGAAAATGTGTTTCTTAATTGTTTCGGGATTGGAGAGCATAATGGCAATTAAAATGAATATTTGGGATTATTATTCTGGGTCACAAATGCTGAAAAGCACCTTTAAGCCTTGCCTCAAATCTTAAGTCTGAAGGTACAAACCAGCTCCATCACAAAGCTTACAGTAGACAGACAGTGTGTATTTTGTACTAGACACTGCTGACCAGGTTACAGTAGGGTTACTTTTAGAAAGAAACCAGCATGTGATGTGGATTGCATTCAATAATGGACTGCCAGATTCTGACCTCACCCTGGTTTCACTCCAGCAGGAAACTCCAGTGGAGTTAGAATAAGTCAATGGGCCTATTTGAAATTTACACCAGAGGATATTAATTTGGAATCTTGCCCATGCCTGTATAGCATCTTCTGAAGCAATGTTTCTATTCTAGCAGCTCTCTGAAGTTGCTATTCTTCTTGTTATGGGAGTTAGAAGATTACCCTAACTTTATTTGGACAAAGAGTGGAACATTGAGTAGTAATAACACTTCATCCATTTTCAAATTTCACATACTGGACTCTTCTCTTAAGCCACAAGTGGTTTTGAATCCTGTTTCAGGTTCTAAACCTAGAAAAGACTGTCAGAATGGTGTGTGATATATAATCAGCAGCAAAACAATTAAAAGCAATATAGAGTCTAGTTTTTGTGAAAGTATCGACTAGACAAAAACACTAATACAAGTTGCTAATTCTAAAAAGCTGTAGCATTAATTTCATGAACTGTATTGATAAAGAATTTTAGTCTGTTATTTCATGTGATTTTTTCCAGACTAAACAGATGGTCAAATATATTTCTTCAAATTTTAAATTCAAAGAATATGCTAAATAACTCTTCTTTTCCCCAGAATCCCAGGTGCGGTGATTTAGGCAAAATTGATTTTATTCTATTTGTCATTACTATTCATAAACTTAGATTATGAGGAAAGATTGATAATTCTCCTCATGTAACAAAAATGAAGATTTTTAAATTTCAAAGATTAAAAGGCAAGCAGAAGTACTGTGGATTTATTTCCTGAATATCATTTTTAAAAAATACTTTTCACACTTTGTGAACTCAAATTGTTTTGTTAGTTGGGACTGCTGAAGCCTGAGAAGGGGCAGGGTAGTGTCTGATGGTGTGAGGTCCCCAAGTAAACAAAGCTCTTCTTTGTTCAACACCTTGCATTACAGACTCATCAGAGTATTGATTCTCCTGGGAGAGAGAACCATGCCTGGGAGTAGGTTGTGAGAGATAATCACTTTTCAGAACTCAAAAAAAGCACATTAAACACTTAAAGAGTGGGAAGTTTTTCTTTATACCTTTGTGAGTCTTTCAGTGTGGAATCATAGAAGTACGAATTCATATTTGCCATCAAGGATGAAAGCAATTATTTTTGACCACATGTCATTTATTTGCAGAATTCAACTTCTCTAAGAGTCACTGGTGAGCACTTCAGTACAGATTAGCCTTACAATGAGGTTTTAAATACTGCCTTAAACCAGTTTCTTTATTCTCTATTTCTTTCTCCATTTACCTTCAGAATCCATTTACAGCACATGTAGACAAAACTATTATTTTCTGTCTTTAATAAATAAATAGAGCTGTGATAATTGGACTAACTGTTTGGATTGTTTGTAATAGCTCTTGAGAGAGAAGGCATTAATCTGAATTTTGTACTGGGATTTCATACTTCCTTGCTGAGCCACTGAGTCCATTGGATACATGGAAAGAAACTTCTAAACAAAGTCAAGATATGGAAATATATATCTAATTTCACTCTTATGTATCCAGTCTTTCAATTTTATGTGGCTGTTCTGACATGCAAAATGACCAACTCAGTTGAAGTGGGTAGAATATATGTCTTAGTTTCTACACACCACAGAGTGATGATCTTCTGTTTCCCCTGACTGAATAGTAACGAAATACTCAGGGTTTTCTCTGACACCTGCCAGGTATGATGTCAAACTTAGTGTGTGACTGGATGTAGCAGAGGTGTAAGTTTCCCAAAGTTAAAATTGAATATATTTTTTTGAAAGTACAGGATTTTTAGGGTGAGGAAAACTTTCCTGAAGTAGTTTAGAAAACCTGTATCTTCCTTTAATAATACTGTTGATATTTCTTCCCTGTGTAAGATCTTTTTTTAATGTCTAAGGTCAGACTGAAGATGGGAATAAGAATGAGGGGTTTTAGAATATATTGATCCGGTTTTACTTACTCTAATGATGCTACATCAGGATCAGTAATTCTGTCCCTTTCTCCCTTCTCCAAACCATTGAAAAGTCTAATAATTGCACAGATTTTAGACTGCTTAGAATGGTTGACCTTTAACAAAAAAAAATATCTTCAGTCCTAGTTAGAGAGAAGATTTTACTTTGCTGTGATAATTAAAGGAACTGGGATATTAAAGTAAGTTTAAAGTATATTCGTGGGAATGAAATGCATTAGTATTAGAATTTAATCATGATGCAAGAGTGTGACTGGGAAATTTCATGTGTGGGGAGGAAATAAATGTCACTCATCAGCACTGAGCACACCGATGGCTCGAGTTAAGCCTTCTTCTTCACACTGCAACAGGCTGGGAACACCCAGAGATTCAGCTATTGCATGTCATCCAAGCACTGGCAGTTTTCATCTAGAAGCTGTTAATTTCTTAAGATGAGCTAACTCTGCTCCTTGAAACCATGAAAGCTGAACCTGTTGGATAAATTGCACACAATTTCATGTTTTACCCTTGTTATTCAAGGAGAAGCAATGGCATTTGGGAAATAAGAAACAGAAGTGAGTATGTAACATCAATTTAAAGCTAAAATGAGCAACTCAATTAGTTCCTGGAGCTTTGAATTGATCTATCTCCTTATTTCCCTCATCACTATCAGAAATAACTGAAGTGCTTAGCAATGTTATTTAGTAAGAAAAAAGATACTTTGAAATCTAGAAAAATGGTGAGGGAGGGTTTGGTTGGATTTTAATAGTCTGAAATATTTGACATATTTGATACTTATATTTCAGGCAAGCAGTGGCAGTCCTTGTCATGCATGCTTGTTGGACCCTCTGTTGGCTCTTTTTCTTGATTAAGTCCATTTGCTACAAATTTTCATAGACCCACTCTTCACTGATTTGCAAACTAGAAGTCGTCATTTTAATCATCCATTGTGTCTGACTACATGACACAAAACCCAGACTTCTGCAAATGTTTCTTGCCTGAACCTCTCATCTTCTCATAGGCATTACACCCTAATTTTATTTTAAAGGCTTCATATCAGAGAAAGCCTCCACCATGAAACTTGGCCTCTCTGCCCTGGATTTTTGGTTTTTCACCCTTGAAATACATTTAAACTAATGCTTCACATTTACTGATTTTTGTCTATTTCAGTTATAACAAATATACTAAGCTAATTTGTCACAAAAAGTGGCATTAGTGGAGCAATATTGAAGTGAGTTGTTTCTTGGAGATAAAAGTCTGTTAGAGCCTATTGAAGACAGAAATTAGTCATGTGATGCCATCTGACTCTTTTTATGTAATAGCAGGGTATTTAAATTTTCATTCAAGTCTACTGGAATTGATGTAAAGGTGATAAATCACTGAATGAAGGTCTCAGCTATTAGTTGAAGCCCTAAAGCAAGACCTCAGAAGCCTGCAGATAGTGAGGTACAAATACCCTGGTTCTATGCAGGCTGAACTTGTCCTGCCTATGCAGTTATATTTTATTAGCACCTGGTTGAGCTCTCAAGCTCTGCTTTTGGGATTTTTTTCTCCAGAATAACTGTAACCTCACCCGGTTGACTGTCCCCAGGATTGATCAATGACCACAGAAGAGACTGCTGGAGTGGCACTGTTTCAGATGGCAGTAACACCCAGCCACATATGTGCTCAGATCTGCAGGCTGAGCCAAAAGTTTCCCCCCAGATTTGGCTACTTCCCTCCTTCAGTCCTTCTCTCCTTAATCTCACTCAGGGCAAACTAATGAAAGAACCAGCGATCCACAAAATAAAAACCAGAGACTGTAAGAAGGGTACAGGTCCAGCAGAAGTTCTCCAAGACTTCTATAATTTTCCTTTTGCAAAATATTTTGCTGTTTTCAGTCTGTGATTCTTGTGGTTTGAAGATTTTAGTCTATAATCTGTGTGGTTTTCAATCTGGCTGAGTCAGACTATGACAGTGCTACAGCTACAATAGACATTTCAGCTAACATGATTAGTCTGTGATAGTAGATTATTTATGCATTAGTTTGTTGATTCTGAGATTATTCATCCCTGCAGTACACATAGGAGGTGTATGACTTTTGATCAACTTGTATTCAAAACTTCTTTCACAAGGGACTTTAGAGACCATAAAATTGCTTTTTACTTTACTGCTTAGAAAAAATATGGCAAAAAAAGAAAAAAAGTTTTTAAATGCGTTAAGAAAATTATGTAACTTTAAAAAAAAAATCCAGAATGCTGTCCTTGGAAATGCTGTTAACACATTCAGAGAAATTTAGAAAGCCACACAATAATTATATTTAAAATCTTTAGCTCTTCATCAGATTTGCTCAGACAATTCTCCATAGGAAGGCAATCAAAACACATTCTTTAGTAATGCTTCCAAAGCTGCCTTGGACCATTGCAGGTCTCATTTTGGCAGTTCTCATACATGGCAGACAGCACAGAGAAAAACAGTGCAGCAAACTCTGAAAAGGGGTTGGAATGGATTTTTGGTTTTCTCCTTTCTTGTCTTTCTCCTTCCTGACTTCCTTCGCTCTGTTTTCCGCATTCTCTCCTTTTTCTTTCAGCCCATCTTTTTCTTTCCATCTCTGTTACTTTCACTATCTCTTTTGCTTTCTCTTTCTCTATGCTGGTTGGTTGGTTTTAACTGTGCTATGGCTTAGTTCTATGTAGAAAAATTCCTCTTAATTTGAAACTAGCCATTTATGAAATGACATGGAAAGCTTTTAGCCTAAAAGGAAAAAAAATCAACAATTTTAATTGAAATATTTCAAGGATTCTATTCCAAAGTTATGCTTACACTGAAAGGAAAACAAAAGTTAATCACAGTGATTTTTTTAAAAAGTCTTATAAGCTTAGAATGCAAAATTGCGTAGTTAATTTTGATAAACATTAAGCACTCAATCCACACAATGTTAAAATGGTTTATTTTACATTTATTTTTAAAATTCATGATAATCAATTTACTTACATAGCTCTAATAAGAATTCCAACTATCTGTGCTTCCTTTCTCAACTTCCCATCCTTCCTTTCCTTCCTCCCAGAGAATTGTGCTACAGTTTTGTTATACATCAATTGATCTTTAAACATTTTTTGTTGCTGGCTCTGTGTGCTCTGTTATGTTTCCAATTACAAAAAAAAAATCACTTTTAATCCAAAATCTGAAGGTCACTAATTAGCTCATTTCTGTTCCGTAACAAGAGAAACAATGTTAACTTCCGTAGCATCTAAGCTGAATATAAATGCCTCATTAATCTTAGACATATGAAAGCAAGTATCCAAGGACGGATGTCAGTGTAGAAAAATAGCCCTGGAGAGGAAGACACAGAAAGATCAGACAGTGTTTATTACCATAAAGACATTCTTATGTGCTCCATAGACTAAGTGATATCAGGGCACAATGCAGGCTCTGAAGAAGTCAGCATGTTCTGTTGAGAAAAACATTGTTTGTAAATAGTGAAGTTGATTTCAGGTTCAAGAATTCCTGCCTAAGCCATACCAAAAGCTCTCTCAGAGCAATACTCAGCACCTTATTAGATTTTAGAGAAAGTGGTGGTGGTTAATATCCTCAGTCAACAAAAAGCTTCCTTCAGGAACAGAGCACTTCCACTTTGTTGTCATATATTTTATTTCTCTCTTCTCATGGGCCTTTTGGGAATGCATTAGGAAGCCTACTCAAAGTCCTGCTGGACTCAAAGCAGGGCCCTGAATCAGAATTTGTGCAAACACCAAGCTGCCTCCCATGTGGTGAGAGAAATCTGCAGGTGGTACAGTGTGTATCTAAATGAATTAAACTAATCAATGGATCATTTGGATTTTACATAATCACGTATAAGTTGGAGATGAAAACATATTCATTAAAATTGAGAGCTAATTATTTTTAGTGCTAGTGCACAGCAAGTCACAGAAGTTTTTATATGTAAAACTATAGATACTGGTATTTTCATTCATTCCAGTTGGACTGAATAGTCAAACGTGATTGGTTTGTGCATTGTATTTGGTAATATTTCAATAGTAAATATATAATATTAGGTACATAAAATAATATTCATTTTGGCATAAACCAAGATGAATAAGGATGAAGTAGTAAAATCCTAATGCCTCATTTCCACGCATTTGTTACAATTTCTTAAATTGACATGTTCTGACAATGCACTTTGATTATAATGAAGCTGTCTTTCCAGTTGAAGAATCTTCCACTGTAGTAATTAAGATTCTCTTAGTTTTCCAGTTAAAACACTCTAGAGAATTATTATTTCCTAGTTTTCTTTTCAAGGAAAAGCAAAACAAAACCCTAAAAAGCTAACAAACAAACAAACAAAAAAAAAGAAGCAGAAAACCCACTACCAAATCTTTTAAGAAAAGGTTTGTCTCTATTAAATCTAACTTGGGATAAGTAATTCTTTGATTAAATCAGGATGACTTCCTAACAGTTCTTAGTAAAAAAACAAAAAAAACAAAAAAAACCACAAAGCAAACAAACCCTCAAACAAATCCCAAAAACCCCAAACATAAAAAACTATTCTTACCTTATCAACATCCTTCCAGAAATATTATGGGAGCATGTGAGAAACTTGAGACTGGAGAGATCTGTGGTTGAGATTTTTTAAGAGAAAATTTTAAACATAATCTTAAGATCTTTATATATTTTATTCAATCTTTAAAACAATTTGCCATTCACACACTAGTGGCTGTAGCTGTGAAAATTTGAAAACTATGATATCCTGACTTATACTTATCCATGTTTCTTTTCTAATAAGATTTTTTTTTCATAACAGAGAACTAGAAATATTGAAAATAGATGAAACTGAGTACTACCACTTAAATTGAAGGAACCTTATTTCTTCACTGGTTTAACTTATTTTTCACTCTGTTCCCTGAATGGAACTTCAACAGACAATATTAACATATTCTTTTCCCTTATTTATGTTCCTGGGAAAATCTCACAAAGAAGATTAAAATATGATTTCTGCAATATTAACAGGAAGTTCTGTGTCTCAGTGCTGCCTTTTTTGTTTGTGGGAAAGTTTTATTTGATCATTGGAAGTTTAATTTGAAGGACCATCATTTGAATTTAAGAAGACTGACCTGTTTATAGGAGATTCTAGGAAGATGCATGAGATAGCTTACAGATTAAAAGATTCTTTCATTCCAGATATATATATTTTTGCTTCCACAAAAAGAAATATAGTGTGTAAGAAGAGACAGCAGTCTCAGATTCTGTTTTATTAGAAAAGCTGTAAAATGACAGTTGGCTAAATGAAATTGAGGAAATCTAAAAAAAAATAAAGAGAAAAAATAAGAAAGAGAGAGCCTCTGGCCTCCTATATAAACAATAGCCTTTTTCTGTTACATCATCACATTGTAATTAGATTTATTATGGTTGTATGCTCATGGTTTGAGTAAGTGGAATATGTGATGTGAGTTTAATTGGCTTATTTGTCGCGCCGAGTTCAGTAGTGCATTAGAGCCCGCCTGGTCTTGCTGCTCTTAGAAATATCTCTTGCTAAAAAAATCAGCCATTCCACCACAATCTTTCAGAAGTATTCCACTGTAACCAATGCCAACATTTTTTAAATTAGACTTAACCCATCAACCAAATAGCTGTTACCTCCTGTTCTTCCCCTTCTTCTCATCATATTTGAGAAACCTCTGTCCTTCCAGTTCCGGTGCAAATCCTGCTCATCAAAAGCACAAATTCTCTTTTTCTTTCTGCCACAGGCTTCAGACTATTTCTAGCTGCTCAGAGAATGAATAACACTGGGCAGCTGGCTTCGTCTGTCTGTGTCTTGATGTAGCAGTTCTGTGAGTAGAAGGAATAGATCTTAACCCATCTTGCAGACTGCTGAATGAGGTATAGAGTAGGAGCATGGTTTGTAATTAATGTTATGGATACTCAGAAATAATCATATGAGTAATGGAATAATATAATTGCCCATATTTTAGGTCTTTCAGCCTCTACATTATTCTAACTATTTCAAGGTGAATTATGTCTAGGGAATTAGAATCTACAATTGAATGGACTGAATTTGTTTCTCTTTTCCATTTACTTGTAAAAAACAGTTGTGAGGTCTATTTTAATGTCACTAAAAATATGGATCAAGCCTAAATAGGATTTAAATGAAAACAGATAAAAATAGGGGGAAATTGATTTAAACACGATCCAAAGAGAATGTTCACATCCAGTTCAAGATCTTATGGAGACTGAAACCAACTGATAAATTTTATGATTGTCTTTGAGGGATCTGTTAGTATTAATACCAGATATTCACTACATTTCTGTGCAGACTTTCTAGAAACTTCTCCTATTTATATTACATCATCTGTGCTTTTTTTTTTCACAAATAGATAGGGAAGAGTAAATCATCAAATTAAAAGCATACATTCATATATTTAATCTCTAAATTATTAGTGAAAAATGAGGTTTAGTAAACACAGCCTTGCTCTTTAGATAGAGCATTGATGGCAATTTTCTAGTTGCAGCCTCAGTTGGTATTGTATATGGATGTTTTATTGTCTTGTTATCTTAGAGTGGAGGGTGACCCTGCATTTCAGTCATCCTACAATAATTAACAAATAAATAAATAAATGACATTCGAATATTTGTCAGAATCTGTGAGTAATCTAGACTGAGCTATGGTCTGACATCCTGTCTGGTCAGATGAGATCATTTCAGTTGTCATTGTGCATCCTGAGTTCAAATTTCCCTTTTGTTTGGAATCAGTAGGCTTGCATGGATAGTAAAGTCCTGTCTGCTCCCTTAGGACATCCATTATATTGAGGACTTTAAAAAACAAACAGAAGTTAAGTCTTTAGTTTTGCCAGGTTACTTCATGATTGTGCAACAATTCTCTTTATTTCTTCTTCCGTTTTTTCAGATGAGAATTCAATTGTAGTGTTGATGAGCTCTAGACATAGTTTTAGCTGGGCTTTTTGTTGCAGGATTTATAAAAATAGATCCATATGTGTGGAAGAGATGAGTTTGAAAAAGTAATTAGAATCAATTATTTAAATAAGCTCACAAAATAACATGCAGAGGTCTTTAATTTATACACTCTATAAAATGCACATAAATCAAGACCTGAAATAAAATGCAGTAATGAATATAACCTGTTAAAAATACATACAACTCTTTGTGCATACAACTCTTTTTATTAGTATTTTGACTAAGAGTATTTGTTGGATTTTTTTCAAAAATATACTTCAAATATTTTAAAATAGACTTCAAAAATATAGTTTAAATCAAGGTCTTTGGTGTGTCCCCTGATCTTTTTCAGCCTTCTGATGTTTGCATTTTTGTAGTGGAGTTTTTCACAGATTTTCATGTAAACAAAGTTGTGTTAATGTAAACTGTTCTTCTTGTTTATCATTCCTCTCTTGAGGAGGGACAATTGATGGACTTCTAGTTTGACCAGTGTGGTTGGAGAGGTGGCAACCTCATTCTCCAATCCATGGTCATTGCCCAAAATCTATACAAACCGAAGCAGAAAAATAAACTTCCCTCCTTTTGCCCTGATGACTTGACTGTGTGTGTGTCGTTCATTTCATGTCCTAGAGCGACACTGGTGCATGATGGTTTGCAGTTTTCCCTTGCCTGCTTTGTGGGTGGTATTGTATGATATTGTTTACTTCCAAAAATACAAAATTTAGTAATAGAAATATCCTACTCTTTGCTATAGAAGGAGACTCAATTATGTATGAAACTTCAATTGCTGTTACATGGTTTTGGGAAAAAGGTGAATTATGTTTAAAATTAAAGAGAAATGTACCCATAAACTGTGCACATTATTTTGCTAAGCTCTGTGATTTTAAGGACGTATTAGAAATTGAGTATTAAAAACAAGTTATCTGTGGTGCAATCAGCAATGGCAAACTTTCTTTAAAATTACTCTGCTAAGTGTTGCAAACCGTGTCTTGATCTTGAACTGCTGAAATCATGGGAACTTTATCATTGTCTTCAGTCCGTATGGAATAAAGGAAGAAGAAGAGGGTGAAGGTGTATAAATTAGAAAAGCATTGTATAAAAGAATGGATTTGAAAAGTAGGAACTGACAAGAATGGTTATAGATCTGGCTATGTTCACTGGAGGAAAATGCAGAGGAGATGCATAAAAAATATCTACCAATATATAAAAATACCATAAAGAGTGATTGATTATTTTTCTTAATTAATAAACACATAACTAGGCTTAATAAACACGTAGCTGGCTTAGTCTTTTAAGCTTAGATGGTAGAAATAAACTTTATAGAGCACCATTATACAATTAAATATTCTGCCAATGAAAATTGTGTAATTATTGGTACAGAAGGTATTTAGCCTTGTAATACATGTGTAGAAGAAGCTTCGTCATGACAAGACATATCCAGCTTTACAATTCCAAGTATAGGAACATAAATCTAGCCATAGGAAACAGCTGTAAATGAGTCCTGCAGACTCTAGCAGTGTCTCATCCAAGAGTCCCAGAGCCCAGAGTCCTCATTCACCATGCAGTCTCTGAGCTTCTGGGTGATCTCCTTTTGCACAGGAGGGATGATGGTTTTGTCTTCCTGCCTACATTCCTTCTATTAGACCTAGACATTTTAAGGCGCCTTAAGTGTGTAGGATAAAGAGAAAGAAATATAGAAGGATAGAGAAGAAAGATGTGTCTAATGCAGGGTGTGTGTTTGCACCTGCATTCATTTCCTTAATTGCTGTAGTCTTAATTTTTCCTTCATGGAAGGAAATGTAAGCAAGTCCCAGCACATGGGGTATAACTGAGGCCCAGGAAGGGAATTTGTTCAATTCTGGAAGGCAGTCATCCTTCCTGTTTTCTGTTTCCTATGCTCTCTGCTCTGCACTGCAGGGATCTGACCCACAGTCACCAATATCAACATACATCTCTCATTAAGAGAAGGTTAAAGTATCCAGTTAAGAAATTCACAGTACTGCAAACCTTGACTGTCACCCCACAGCTCAAACTGAAGCTTTTACTACTTCAGAAACCTTTTCAGAGATACTTTCCCAAACCTAGACAGCCACAAGTTGTACAGACAAGTGCTGGTGGGCGTAAGTGCTCCAAGGCTTTTCAGACCATATGATCACAGAGCCCACATTGGGTGACCACAGTGTCTGGGAGATGGACGAGAAGTCAGGCCTGCCACAAAGGACTTCTGCCTTTCTTTAACACCGAGCTTGCACCCTGCACATGAATCTGTGCTACTGGTATCTTCTCTTCTGCAGTGGTTCATACCCAAGGTTTTCTAAGCAGAGGAACACTGGGCTTGTTTGAGAATAAAACCTAAAGATGTACATGAATCTGTTTGGGAAAAAGTAGGTTTGAAGGTCTTTCTTGTCATGTCTGCTAGTGAAGTCTGCAGATGCAGTCTGTAATTAATGTAAAATATTGTCAGGTGTTTGCAACTATACCTTTCCATCTGTGAAAATCTGGCCTACCCTGAATCTCAGTGAAAGGCAAATGTTTTTGAAAGCACTGAACTGAACCCACAGGAGGACTTGCTGCAGTTGTTTGAAATGTGAAATGTAATTTATATTAAAGGAAAGTGAGATTCATGGACTAAATAGTTTTTGTTGTTTTGAACCTAGTGGATTTACATTAGGAGTGGATTTGGCCTTTATACATTATCGTTTAAAAGCTGTCACAGCTCTCAGATTCTTCTTGCAGCGCAATAGGTTCCCACATACCATGTAATCTCTTCCATACCAGACTGTGACTTTGATTTCCTGCCTCTCCAGGAAATAAAAAACTTATTTCTGCTATATAGGATAAGGCCAGTATATGAAGGCATGAATCAGCACTTCAGTATATCTAGGAGAATGTCTTTGGTTCTGCAGGGGGAATGGCATTATTGTTACTTCCTTCTTTTTAGCAAGTATATTAGATAGATTTGTAAATTCCTCAGTCAGTAGTAAATAAATGGAAATAGCATTGCAAGATAGGAAAGCAGCTAAAGACCTGAGCTTCTGCAAGTCTCTAAAATGATTTTGAGACTGCCAATGTAAAGGATGCTTACCAAGAAATCTGAGCCACTGTGAGTGATATTTGTATGCCTCAGAGACTCTATTAAGGGATAAGAGACTGCAATAGAAATGATGCAACTGAATATGTGACTGCTCAGTTAATTTTGATGAAAATGTTCTACGTACTGCTCTTAGCAGTATCATATTAGCCTTTACTGAGTTGTTCTTCTACAGTAATCCATCAATGTTTTGCAATTATTTATCCTCTGAAGACTTTCTATGAAATGTTTGTGTGCTTTTAGAAATACAGAATGAGTGCTTGAAAATGAATGTGCAAATTTAATAAGAACTCACATAAGTGTTAAAAAAAAAAAGGTTTTGATGGTCTTTATTGACACTATTTTCTCAGATCCTTTACAAATTAATATAATAATGCCATAGGAATTAGGTGAGAAAGAAAAGGGAGGAGGGAGGATTATGAAGGAACGGGGTAAGTAGTGGTGAAGGGTATTTTCTGTTGTGATTGTGATAAGTAAAAGAGAGTTGCTGAAACAGAGACTTAACAGGAGTCTAACCCAGACAACATGATCTGCAGGGACCTAATTGTCCATCACCATTTAGAGAGGAATTTTGTTCAGCAGTGTTTCTTTAGTGCTGTTTGCCCAAGTCTATTAGAGCAGGTAGTACAAATATTTAGGACAAGGCAGATGTAATAGTTTGTGGATACTTGAATACATCTCAAACTCTAAAATTATGCAAACAAGCAGGATGAAAGTAGGCAGGGTTCTGCCCAAGCTGCGCCTATAGAACCATTGCCTGGATAGTCTGTCAATGATCTGAGTGATTACAGAGGATGACAATCCTGTAAATGCACACAGTCTGTCTTGTTATTATTATTTTTACTGTGCCATGTTTGTCTGCTATCTCTAGCTTGAAATGTTTCTGATTTTGGCCCCAGCGCATTTTCTGCAGAAAAGGGTAACGTCAGTGTTTTAGATTTCTCATTTCTTTGAGCTGGAGAATGTACAAGCATGTAGATACTTAATTGCTTCAGAAGAAAGAGGTCACAGACAGGAGGTGAAGCAACGCCGCCTTAAAAATTACAGCAATGACAGTAAATGTCTGCAGAACTGCTCTACAGGAGAGACAATTCTCTCTTCCTTACAGCATGCTCAAGACCCCCAATCCTCAGGAGTTTGAGCTATTTGTCCCTATAAATTGTTGTATTTATTGCTGCTCTAACTGGCCATAGACATGGAATCTGAAATTAGTCCTCTTTCTCTTCTTTGGTAGGTGGAATTATTTTCAGAGCATTCAAAGTCTTTTAAAGTCTCAGGAGAAATATTTTTACATGATTGATGCAGAGTCCCTACATGGAATTGCCTTCAGGCCGATTCATGTATGTTACAATTGATTAAGTGTTTAAAATCCAACCTGATGAAAGCAGACAATCATGTACACAGTGGAAAAAGTTCAGGAAAGATCAGCAAAATTTATGTTTTAAACCAAATCAAGAATAAGGAAAGGTTGTTATATGTTACAGGCATATTTTTATAACTTGCATACTTAGTATATATTCATATGTGTGTGCACATGTGCCTATGTATATTGCAGAAAAATCTGTCATGTAAAATCAGCAATAATATGCAAAATGCAAACGTAGTTATTTCACCAGACCCTGTAATGCTCAGCTTGATGATAATGAATGAAAAAAATATGTATACATCTTTGCAAATGGTGATAGAAATAGCAATGTTCTTCCAAACTGTCTCTTTAAATTAAGCTTAATGAATTAATACTATGGAGGGAGCAGACAGTGCTGAGGTGTCTTGGGGATGAGATGAGCTCAACTGTTAAGCTTTACTAAAAATTACTTGAACCTTTCTTCTGGCTGTTCTGCATGGGCGTCCAAAAGAATTGTTGCACCCTTTCCACCTCTTGGCACTTTATTTAGAAAATTGTTAGCCAGTCTTGTGAACATTGCATTTGTCCTCAATTTACATTTTTTAGTCTGCTGGCAGACCTCGTGGTTATTCTGAGCTCATTTTTTTTTCTCCCATATCCTTGGGAAAGTAATCTGAACAAAAGTTAACCAGCCCCAAATTATTTGCACTGTTAGACATCAGGTGGTACTTGATCTCTCACACTAACATGAGCAGAGTCACTATAGACAATTTTAAAAATGCATTTCTTAAATACTGGGTGCAGACGGGACCCCTCAATGCATATAACCATAGGAGAATGCTTCTGGAGCTGAAAGAGTGGTTTTTGTGATCTTACTCATGATAAAATTCCAGCTCCTGTATTTTCTACCTCTCACCCATTATTTATCTAACATTGCATGATAGCATGATGATATCAAGAACGCATTATTGTTAATATTTAGATTGAATAATTTTTCTGTCTATCCTACCACTTTCCTGCTGTGGGAGTAAGTACTGAGCTATTAATTTTGCCACTGTTACTTACATAGTATAATGATGAACAAAACTAGAGTAGAATACAATAGAACAGAACAGAGTTTCAAAAGGTTTTTTAGATATGAGGATCCTAAACCCTAAAGGTTACCTGAAATCTTAACTTAGCCTTGTGCATTCGAGGTGTGGGGCAATATCCCACAGTTTTGCAGAAGTTTTGCTGTATTTGTTCTACATTTATATGTTAAATCCCTGAATCAGTGACTGTTATGGACTGTCTTTTTGAAACAGAACGTTAAAATCAGGATTTCTGAGTATTTTGTTTCAGTCTTTATCCTGTTTCTCAGGCTCAGCTGAAATCTGCAGTGGTGGCTCTAGGTGGCACATTCTAACTGTTTCACTAATCCAAAATAAGGATGTCACCTCTGGGTCAGCACTTCACTAATGAGACAGAGACACAGTGAATGTACATTGGATTTGGGTGAGCTCACTCCAGTACCTGTTGGATGGACACAGAGCAGCACATTTGGAGCAACAAACCAATACATTAATGAGGAGACTGAGTTCTCTCCCTATGTGAAGAGTTGATTCTTTCAAGGACATGTGAGCAGAAAGCCACAAGACATTTCTTCTTTTGCAGCTTTAGTTTTCTTGTTTTTGTGTTGTAGAAGAGCATTGCATTTGTAGTTTTCAGAACAGGTATTAAATAAGGAGAGATTTCTAAAAGAAAACAGAGTGAAAATAGACAATAATTTCATAACAGGTGCAGCGTGTGTGCATCATTTCCTATCATGCATTTATTTCAGGTCAAGGTGTGTATGTCAAACTGCACTGTAGGATGACTTTTTAAGAAGGATGACACTTTTGAACTCTTAATTGAAGGCATTTGTACCCAGTATTTTTATATTGTAGCAAAGTATTGTAAAAAGCAATAATAATAAAAAATTGAAGTATCAGAAGTGAAAATTCATTTTTCATTTTACCATAAATTATCTTAAAATAAACTAGATTAAAAGCTGGATCTAATTTTACCTCTGTTTGTATATTGCTAAGCAATCTGAAGCCTGGAATATTCTAGATTCCACAATGTAAGTTGGTGTAATAGTACATTTTATTGCTTGAAGGTGCAATGATTTCCCTTCATGCTGTGAACCAAATATAGGAGATCATATTGCAACTGACCTAGGAAATTTATGCAGTGAATACTCAATATGTTTCTGAAGGAATGGATGTTAAGGGGAAAAATACTCCTTCTATGAAAAAACCCAGTATGTCAAGGAAGGACACTGGGTGCCTCTAAACACAGTAGAGCAAAAAAATTTAGTTCAATTATAAGGTGGTATTTATTTTTCACCTTTCAAGACTGAAAAACTTTTACTATTTTAACTACACTCCTCTGGACTATGGAGTTTAAATGTTTTAGGCATTACATTTAAAATAACTCACTTTTTACATTCAATATTGCATTGCTAAGAACACAGTTACATCAGTTGTATTGTCCGTATTTTATATGAACTATCTATCATCTGACTTCTGTTGTCAACTTCATGCCATTTTCTGCTTTCTGATTTTGCTGGTAATTTTATGCTTTGTACTTTGCATGGTTTCTATTCTCTCTTTATTGCTTTTGTTTAACTGTAAAAGTTGCAAACAAGACCTCTATAAAATAATTAAGACTCTTAATCTCAGGTATGGTGAAACATCAATTTATGATTATTAATTACATTTTTGCCTGCTGTTCATGTGACGAAACAATATGGAGTAAAATCATTCTATAGCACTTTTTGTCAGGCAGCTAAAAACTCTAGAATGTGAAATGGAAAGAAAGCTGAAATTCAAAGTATCTCCTTTCTCCTAAGTAGAATGTAATTCCCAGTCAGAAGAGAAATAGTACACTTACCAGTAGCCAATCTATAAAAAACATTCAATAAATAAATATAATATGATGTTAAGTTTTATAGGATTAGCCATTATATATTTATTTTACTTCAGTACAAAACATCAGCAAAAATATTATCACTTTCAAAGATAAAGTAGCCATCTACTAGCATTTTAAAAAAACCCTAAATTTATGCACTTTAAAAGTACGTCTTCATGTATGGGATATGCTTTTTATGCAAAAGCAGCTTTTTAGAAGTTTGTTACAAGTAGCATAATAATGGGTATCTCATTCAAAACCTTTTAACAGAAATGTAGATTTCTCAATAATAAACTTTTACAAACATTCTTAGTGTTCTTCATCAAAGCATCTTGTTAAATAAGCTGCAGAATCAAAAAGTCCATGGAGAATGAAAAGTTAATTTCAAATCTGTTAATTAAAGCAAAGTAGAAAAAAGTGTGCTGCCAGTGGGAAAATCTATGTCTCCTTCACATCTGTACCCTCATGCAGGTTAAGGGAAATAGAGAAATTATAAATTCCCTCTAAGGTCTTTTCATGCCAGTGTGCTGTAGTGCAATATGAGGTAAACACAAATCTAGTCATTAGTTTTCTTTAACACCATAAAATAATTTTACTAAATAGAAAAAACAATCATAGTATTCCAATAAAGCTGCTTATGTTAGTTCTGTATTCCCTGATCAACAAAACTGAATCATTATGACACACCACGAGGGAGATGGCTTTACAGGGTAAGATCTCAGCTTCATCTGTGTCCTGTTCCTTGACAGGAGTATCATGTAACATCACTATTCTCAGAAAACATACAGCGATGCAATTGTGTACAGCCTGTTGTGTTGGTAACATCCCTTCTGTTAGTTCCAATTAACAAGGATGAGTTCCTTCAGGGCTCCTGTGGGGCTTTAGAAAAGGGGACTGCTGAATATCTTCTGGTTTTTTGTTCAATAAACGTTACTACCATTACTTTTATGTAACATTTCACTTTTTATTATGGCACTACATCTGTTAGCAGAAGACCAATAGATATTGTTTTTCATAAAGAACCAGATCATTCTTTAAAATATAAAAAACTGAATTTCCCATTTTTAATTCCAAGTCACTGGCTTACTGTAACCAAAATATATTCCTTGACTCCATCTTTTCATCAGGTAACACTTTCTTAAGTACTCCTGTTTGCAGGCCAGCTGAGGAAAAGAAAGCAGATGTGTGTAATGGAACATTCAGGATGGACTTTAGGGCACATGGCATAATTAGTAGTGACAACTGCTGCATGTTTTGGGAGTTGTGTTAGACAGTCTCAACTGTGGAACTGAAGGCAATAGGAGTGTTCCCTCCTAAATGCAGGTTTTATTCTAGATTCAAAAGCACAAAACAAATCTCAAGCAAAGCCTCATGCTGCTGGTACATTTGAACTTTGCTTTCATAAAGGCAGCACTCTCCTGGGCATTTCTAGTTGAGTAGCAGTGGCCGCTTGATAAACTCCATTATCACAGGATCATCTCATAATTACCTTGGAAAGTCTCTCTCTGGAGATCATTTTGTCCAACATTCCTTTCACAGCTGGAACAACTGCAAAGTTAAAACCGTCTTGGATAGTAGGTTGTGTCGTTAAGATGTTGTTGAGCTAACTTTAAGAATCTAAATCATATGCAGTCTTTCTGGGATGCCTGTTACAGTGTCTGATTACCTCTGATGTAAGTTTTTCCCATGTTTATATTTTAATTTATAGTGTTTGTTACTTTTTCTTTCTGTGTATTTGGAATAATTAGGGGAGAATTTAGGCTGAGAAAATTATTTCCCCACTTCTTCTTGGATGTCTCTTAATAAAACCACTGTAATAGTAGATCCAGTTTCAGTTGGAAGCAGTGGATATTTTTTTAAGTGAAGGAAGAATGACTGCAGAGTGACAGGTAGAAGTCTGGTTGTGTAAAATATCTGAGATTGGTCACCAATTCTTGATCAGCACTGAGAAGGTTTTAAGCTCTGGGACTGGAAATCCCTGAGATCTAAGGATGCAAGATAAGTGTCATGTCTCTTCCAGAGACTATCATTTATCCCTGGATGGATGGAGGTAGGCTATCCACTTTACTGGAAGCTGGTGCTTCTGTGTCTGTCTCATCCAGGTACCTGCCTTTGATGAGAGGCAGCATGAGGAAGAGTAGGAGCATTACCCAAAAGTGAATGTGCTAATACTTCTGTAGATAAAATCATCACTAACTTCATGCTGAATTCATAGAGTCATGAGTTCTACTGCCAGAGGGGATCATTATGTTCACCTTGTCTGACCTCCTGTGTTACATAAAAGATGGAATTCTTCAAGCATTTATAACAATTAAGGAAATTCCTATGAAAATAACCTTAAAAATACACAGAATCTACTACATGATAGTAATCCAAATTGGTAATTAGCCTTGATATTAAAAACACACACCTCTTTCTAGTCTCTGTGCATGAATGGTCACCTTCTAGCTGCTAGATAGATCATGGTACTAAACGTTTTATGAAGCACATAATTATTCATTAAACTGAATTCCTGCATTAAAAATTATATAATTGGAGACACCAATCACTCTTCCACAATGTAAAATTTGAAATATAATTAAATCCTTCCATTGTGGGATCCTAGAACATGCATGCTTTCGACATACATCTGATTTCACTCATATCCCTGTTATCTCTTTATACCCTACTTGCTTGTAACTTGTAACAGAGTCAACATATTATGAGTTCATTTGTTTTATGTGTGTTTAAATGTGTTCCTACAATAGCACAAAATCTTCAGGACCTCTGGGGTCATTTGGATAAAGAATGTGCATATAAATCTTGTATTTCTCTTTCTGTTCTCTATTGGCTAGTACATTAATTTCTAGTATATAACTAGTCACAAGGTTTTCCTGTACCTGTGTTATTACCAAAATGCAATTAGCAAATTTAAGTATGACTGACATGTTTAAGCTTTTGCAACGTTGTGACTCTCTGCTCTTTCGAGAAAGAAAAACAATAAAATAGCTTTTATGTCACTCATAAAAGTCACTTTACTTTGTTAGAAGGACAGTTATAATTACTATTAAATTATTATTAAAATATCCAACTGTATAAACTAAAGACTGTCATCAAAAACAACACATCTACATAGCAACATCCAAGGTTAGAGAACCAAAGAATGAAGGTATAACCACATTGCTGTAAAACAAGGTTTTCTGGGATATTGCAGCATGGGGTGACAGCAGAGTCACTGTACGTTGTTCTGTGCTGTACGTTGTTCTCCATTTTTGTGTCTTCCTCTAAGCGTACTTTTGAAAGAGCTTAGCATCCATTACATTTCACCTTAGGAGATTTTCTTTCATTTTTTCTTCATTGGGAGAAATGAGTCTGCACTCAGTAAAATGCAGTTTCTATTGAGATGGCCACCATACAAAACCAATTTCTTCTGCAATACAAATTGCTTTATCTTCCTGCCATTTTCTTTGTGAAGTCTCCTGCTTCTTCCTAACTTTGCAATATGTCAAGGCTTTTTCTTGTTAGAAGGCACATTTATGGATCTCATACAGTTTAACTATTTTTTTTTAAATAACAGCCCACAAAAAAACTTACGCAAGAAGGTTTAACAGGTGATACAGTGGTGCTCTGTGATATTAGAGAACTAATTCACCTGCAGTGAATTCCTTGACTTTATTGGATTCTAGAATAGAAAAAGCAGCACCAAGAGAGAGGTTGTTATTTATTGCAATTTTAGATTTAAATTAATATTAAAGTATGAGGAAATTGTAATGTGTGATTTATAAGCTTGATTTCAATTACATGAAATTTTTTAAAGCCACAGATTGACTTCTTGGCTGGTATAAATCAATGAAATTGCTGTTATTTATGCTAGTTGCAGGTATGATTATATATTGTTAGTTTCTTTATAACTCTGTTCTTTCCTTCAGGTATTTCATAACCATACTTCAGAATGTCAGGAACTATAGAATTGATTCTCATGGGAGTTCTGTATCACCTGAGCCCACTTAACTTGATTTTTCTTTATTTGTAGCTGTTCAAAATTTCAATAGCCTGTTCTTTTACTTTCTTATCTAGTGGCAGTTTGGGGCTACTCTGAAAAGACAAGAGATGGGAGTGTATTTATTTAAAACTTGGTTTACAGTACAGAAAATAAAAATGAGAAAGAGATACAGACTTTAGGTAGCTAATAGGTTATTTCAGATAGAAGTATACCATATTCCTTCTAGTGATTAATAGATCATTTCCAAAATCTTCATAAGTTTCTAAGATGACTTATTCAAAATGTTGTTGACTACTAAAACTTGTAAGCAATCTTTTCTTTTCTGGTGGTATGAATATGCTTCACTGCATACTTATTTTGAATAATATCTCAACAAGTTGAGATGTTTCATTAGATGTACTTGAATACAAGATTTCTGCACATATATCATCTTCATTAGTTCAAATTTTTTTTGAAGCTCCTGTGAATCACAGAACCTATCAGTGGTGAATTAATATTCTCTATGCAGATAAAAATAAATAACAACTGTGAGTTAAATAATAAATAGGCCAATTTGCACTCATAATTCTTACATCTTAAATCTTCATAAAGTTCCATTAAAATTCAATGTTCCTTATACAGGTTGATATGCAAGCAATACATATTGCAAAAATTAGATTCAGTGGATATGCAAGGAGGTGGGTTTGTTCAGTAATTATAGCATTAGTTCATTTATAATTATTATCTTTATTAGATGTAATTTAGCCAAGCAGTGTAATTTAGATACACACATGCATCTACTGCTTTAATAAAAATATGCTTGCTGCCCTTGACAGCTTCATGCCTTAAACAAACACAGTGTATTGAAAACTCACTTTTTATTTTAAGTTTTCTTGCTGTAGAGTTCAGGAAATATAAAATTCTGTTATTGATACCATTTTTTTATACTACTTTCAGAAGCTTTTACTATAGCTGAATGAAAAAAGGCCTTGGTTCTCATAATTTTTCTTCCTCAAGGTCAACTGATGTAGCTGCTAGTTCTTGACTAGGTTTTCAAAACCTAAGAAAAGTGTTATTAGATTTATTATTTTTTATTTCAGGGAGCCTTTTATACTAGAATTCAAATTAAATTTTTTGAAACACATTCTTTTAAAACAAAAATAAAACCAAGCAAACATTTTTAAAAACAAGCAAAATAAATAATAAATCAATGAACTTAGTGTTAAACTGTGGGGATTAGACATTAAAGTCACAGCTTTATGTGAGCTGTATTTACTTGGTCACTGAAGATACTACACTAGCCTTGTCAAGTGGTTGACAAAGATGCTCCACCCAGAGGTACATTTATGTTTCCCATGGACTAATAGTTTTTTCTGCATAATTTCTTGATTTCCATGCCTGTTTGTGGTAAACTAGTCCTACAAAGTGGGAGTTAAAGTTGCAGTTCAATCTGGTAACCCATCAGAGAAAGTTCATTATTAGAATGTTGCTCCCTGTGAGCTGGATCAGCAGCTGTATGGAAGAAGTCCTACTGAGTGGCAAACCTGAGGCTTGTTGGGAAATGAGGAGAAAAGTCACTTCCCATGGTGTAAATGGCTCCTTCCTTCTGCTGAGAGTGATGGCACAAGGGTTGATGTTGGTATTGTTGATGTGTTTGCGTGTTGTTGTTCCCATAAAAACTGCAGCAATGGCTTGTCCTTCCAGAGCTCACTGTTGTTCTCCCCTTGGAGAAATAATTGTAGCAGCAGAATTAGCTGAGGTTTGGCAAGTCTGAGTACAGCAGTAAATCCTGACTAGTACCAAGTGAGCACAGCAGTACTCATGTTTGAGCAGCTTAGTGACAAATGTCATGTGCTGCAAAAACACAAGGAAGGAGCCTGAGCCAAAATAAACTCCCTCCCTTGGTGTTCTCCACCACAATGCCCATGGCAGCAAGGCAGCAATGGGTATTGTGCAGTGTAAGTGTGGGGACAGCACCTTTTCTTAGAAAGGGTCACAATGCTGAAAGGTGTCCCAAAGGAGAAAACTCTCCCCCACAGATTGAGATAAGAACCTGTTCAGCTAGACAGATTGACCACTGCTCAAATAAGGAGAGGCTTGGCTGGTGTGACAGTTCCTAGAACTGAAGTGTCTGAGCTTGAGCCATACTTCATGGCAAGCACATATTTGTGGATTTAACAAGCACAGAGCAAGCTAAGGAGCAGCAATGTATGTATGCCATGTACACTACTTGAAGTAAATTGACAAGTTATGAATTCGTCTCCAATTTTACAGCTATTGAATGCAAGGGCATTTTTATATACTGAGATGGAGGGACCACTGTATGAACAGCCTGTGGTGCCAGAAAAAAACCCCATCCGAATTAACAACAAACAAGCCACAACAGGTCAGGATTTGTAACAGAGAAGTGGTTAATGTGAAAAAGCAATAGTGATACTCTACACACGTATACAGAACTCTTGAATTGAACTTTGAAGAAGCAGAAATCCTAAGATGTTTAAAAGGAAAGAAAGAGTATCACTAAAAAACCAGAATATTCATGTTTTCTTATAGCTGGGGAGCTAGAACCATTGACCCACACATTTCAGGAAATTTGGTTTTCTAATACTAATTATTAGAATACCAATTCATAAATAATAATTGATTGCATATATAAAAATTAGAAGAGGGTAATGAGATCTGCTTCACCTTGAGACAGGTACTTTTAATTTGCTTAGGTATCATCAGTAGCAAAAGATGCTCATTTTTGCTAACTGTTTGGAGCTAAAATAACTGCTCTCTAGTGATTGCTGGATTGCAAGGTTCATTATTAGAACCCATGATATCAGAAAAGGAAGCCTTACTGTATATGAAAAGCATCAGGTTTTGATAACCAACCAGAGTAACACTTGCTACTCACCAGCAACTTTTCTTTAAGTTTTGTCAAGTACAAGAAAAACATCAATGTCACACCTGGGACTGAAACTCTCCAGGTTGTTCCAAGCCCTTCTTTATTCAAACATAACATTTATGTTTTTCTGGAATAAAGATATTATCCATTAGTTGGCACATGTAGTCCTCATGAAATAACTTTCACCAATGCTATAGTTACATCTCAGAAATAATTCCTTTTGGAGATAAAAATAGCAATGGGCTTGCATTCAGAATTATGTGCCATTTATTTCCTCAATTTTACTGCATTTGACTCCTTTGAAGTTAAACCTAAGCTTTTTTTTTTTTTTTGTCTACGTCCAAAAGAAGAATGAAGGTTTTTAAATTTATTTTTAAAAATTGAAAATAATCATAATTTCTAAGTTTACATCATGCACTTGTAAATTTGTGAGTATGCTATAAAATAATGACTTCTGTATAAATAATTTGTTCAACTTGTTATGGAGGAATATTTTATTTTAATTTTTTATTAATGTGAGTCAAACAAAATATTTTTTTCCTAAAAACAGATGGGAAAAAAACTGTTTCAAATACTTGCGTTTTATGGGAAGTAATATTTTTAGGGAAAGTAATTTAATATAAAAACTAAGATTGTTTCAAAATTTCTTTTCTGAATACCACAGTAGAAATGTTTCATGATGCATTCAATGATGTGAAAGAAAAGGGTTTTTTCTGCTACTATTTTAAACTGGTCCTGGTAGAACAGAAAAATAAAACACTGTGTTTCCTTGGAATTTACTGCATAAGGTCTTAGTTAAATAAAAACTTTATGAGGAACTGTGGCAGAAAAAGAGAAACAAAAATGTTTTTTAGGGGTAGTTACCCAAATGACATGAGTAAACAATGTTCTTAATAGATCCTTTGGGGTGGATTAGAGTGAAACGACAGTGAATGATCTGTGTTTGTAACTACATATAGGGTTAATTTTAGAATGATTTGGTTGTGTTTGATTGCAAAGGAAATCATGTATGTAGCCATTTTGCCTATTATTGTCTATAGTAATAAAGCTATATGAAGGCATAAATATATCATTTATGAAAAAGTATAAGGGAAAAGAAAGAGAAAAATAACCACCCACAGAGCTCTCAATGAGATTTGTTTGTTGCAGTGTAGTTTACCATTGGTCAAAGTGATGGTCATGATCCAAAGGGGGAGGGGGAAGAAACCCCTGAAACACAAAGCCCCACGGGTTAAAATAGGCTCAGGCTGGGTGAGGACGCCCCAGCACCTTCCCCATGAGGAGGGAGAGTTTTACACTGTCTCTTGCAACTCACCCTGGATCTGTTGTAGCACTTTTAGATCATATGCACTCATCTGGTGGAAGGCCTCAGGAGTGGGTCTAGGGGCACTTTGGGGTCTTTGGTGGTTTGTGGCACTTTCTAAGACACAACAGCTGCCTCTCAGCACAGTCAAGCCAGTAATGCCCATCAGCTCTTCCCTGAGGGAGTGGGGGCAGTTTTATCCCTGAGCAGAAGACATGACCATTACAGAGAGAACCATGCCAGACTGCAGGGTTTGAGCCTCCCCCTCAGGGGTACAAACCTGGCCTCAGCAAATGAGTCTGTGGGCTTTGGCTTCCCTTCTGCTGAACCCAGCCAGAGCTGTTTTTCAATATAACTACTGATAAAGGCTTCCTTTGTGGGACAATTCTTATCCCTACAGGCTTGTTTGCTTCTCCTTAGACTTGAGATAACTGGACAATAGTACCAGATTTATCTTTTCTCAAGTTCCAGTCAGGTGGCTTAACTCACAGTCCATTTCAGGAGACACGTTCTGGGAGGGATTTGGCTTCTGTGGTCACAGATGAGAAGTTTGCTGCAGTGGACAGAGGTCCCTCCTTTGGTAATTTTAACAATGTTTAAGCTTTTAGCTATAACATTTCAGTCTCTCACAGGGGTTCACACCATTATTGTGTATATCCTACTTTTGCTCTTTGTACTGGAAGAGGAAGAAAGAGGGAACAAGAGAAAGAAAGAGGGAACAAGATATTTTGTCTTATTCTGGAAGCAGAGAAGAGAACATGTGCTTGCTCTGCCAGTGTGCCTGAGAGGTGCAGCTTTCAACAGTCTGTAACCTTCAGATGAGAAATGTGCTTCCACAGGGACAGAGCAGTGCTGCCATGGGAAGCAGTCCCACGGTGTGGCTTCTCCTTCTGCTCAAAGCCCTCCACAGCATGTGGTGGCATCCCACAGTAAGAAATCCTGTCTAGCACTGATGGGATCCCTGCTGAGGGACTAGCATTCCCTGTCTCAGCAGAGCATTTGCTCTGCTGTCTGGATAGCAGTTGGCCACCAGGGATTTCAGCTGCTAATCTGCTGGAGGTGTTGCACACAGTACTGCACAGCCGCTCGTTTTCTTTGGCCTTGTTTAGTAAAAATTAGTGCTGTTCCATCTGAGCATCTTTTTGTCACCAAACCAAGGTCTAGTCCAGTGTCTGGTAAATGGTACAGAGTTTTGGCTGTGTACAGCAACTTTTGGGCTGAAAGCCAAGGAATACAACCATTGGAACCAGCCACAAACAGGAAGATATGAAGCCCAAGTGATATGTAACTCTCTTCTACCTTTCAGCCATCATCCACTGTAGTTTTTGAAAGTACTTTTTGACTCCGAAGTGCTCTGGATTGGGTCTTGCTGGCATGTCATGTGGACAGATACTGTTCTGAGGTGCATCAGAACATAAATCTGAAGACTATGGAGAGAGACTAGACATATCTGAAGGCCGACACATTTTAAATACAGATTTTTTTTTTTCACTCCCATATACTAAGTAGTTGCCTATTTTAAGCATAAACTCCCCTCATCTTTCTGTTAGTCATCTGCCCTGATACTCTTAAAATCCTTTTATTGCTTCATACTGTTTATTCATTATAAATTGCTCTGTATTATTGACACAAATTTAAACAGCTGAAGTGAGTTTGGTTAAGACTACGTGTGGATGGTTTCTATGGTATCCTATTTCACTATCTCTTTTAATGCCTCTCAAAGTAAGACTGTAAATTTAGAAAATACATTTTTAAATATATCCAGAGATTTAGTAGCAATATAGCTAACAACTTCACAAATCCTTTTAAAATGTTCTATTAAATAGACATTATTTATACATTATTTATTATATTAAATATGCAGAGTGGCTGGCTTCCTACGAAGAAAATGTAAAAAGAAAATAAGAATATTAGTAGTTTTTTTAGTTGAAATGTTATTATTGCAGTCACTGCAGAATCTTTCAAGGTACACTATGGTGTGTGTGTACAACTTAAGAGAGTTCTTTAGCTCTGTGTGGTAACGAGTACAAGCTGCATCACGGCAGTCATCCATAACAGTTTATTTATAATGTTAATAAAATCAAGTGGTAAAAAATCAGGCTCCGCTGTTGATAGCAGAAATGTTATACTTTACACTAGAAATGGAGAGTTTCCAGGATTTCTGGAGGTATATTTGAATGATGTGCAGTATAAATAGATGTTTTGGCATCACAGTTAAACCCAGAATCATCCCAAATCTCACTTAATAATATTTGCACTGATGATCCAATCCCTTGAAACATCAGCAGGAATAACAAATTTGTTAATACTGGACAAAAATTCATCTGTAATAGCTCACCGTTTAGCAGAGATACCCATGCCAACTGACTACTATGCAAATAGTTCTCTAACTGCATCATATATCCTCTTGAAGAGGTGTAAAAACCAGGTTTTTCACAGAAAAGACTTTG
This sequence comes from Cettia cetti, assembly GCA_013401135.1. Taxonomy (NCBI): domain Eukaryota; kingdom Metazoa; phylum Chordata; class Aves; order Passeriformes; family Sylviidae; genus Cettia; species Cettia cetti. The sequence continues at coordinate 4,834 of VZUI01025771.1, read as the reverse complement.
TTCTTCTAAAGACTGTAAAAAAACATTTTCTAATTAAGTTTTTCTAATAGTAGAAAGCATTTTGCATGTAATTAGGTGAACTTTTATTTTATTAGTAACATCAAAAGTTTCTGTCTGGATCTCATTAGCAAGTGATTTTTATAATTCTGTGTGGAAACATAAATGTTCATGCATATGTGAATCTCTCATCATGATGCCCTAATGTATGTCTTCATTATTCAGGTAGTTCTCTTGTGCATATATATTCATTTTTCTTGTAAAACCTATTCTTTACAGTTATAATAAAGATTTATGGGGCTGTGAACAACTATGTGCCATAGGAATCATAGTCTAAGTGTACAAAAGAGGTAAAAGTTTGTCATCATGTTTTAGTTTATATCTTTACCTCAAGAAGTGAAAATCCATGAAAAAAGAACAGTGACTGTCTAAAGAACAGTGACTGCATGTACAAAAAAAACCCAAAAACTTGGACTCTATTAATTATTTATTAGCTCAATAAGTTCCTAGTTAACCAAAATAAAACCCCAGACTTCATACACCACAATCTACCACACATTAATCATCAGATTTTCAAAGTTTTGTTCTCAAATGTTGCTTTTCTCAAATCTTTCTGTTCTCAAATGTATCTGTTTGGAAAGCTGTATACAGAATTTTCATTTTCTAATAAGTATGAAAGATATTGGGATATATTGCTGGGGTATTTGGTAAGACATTAATATGTTTTATGAATAATATCCTAGTGTCTTCTGGAGCTTCCTGGCTGGTAGTAACTTTTACCTTAAAAAAAAAAAAAAGCAACCTACTAACCAATCAAACCAAAAAACCTCTTGAGACAATAATATGAAATCCAAAATTATTCATAGCTGATTTTCCTTCTTTTCATCTTTCCCACTTTTTGAGCATTGAAAATCAGATTCCTTTAGGGACATGGCTAACCCGTGTAAGATCTATACTTCCAAATGCCAGAACAGCCAATTTCACAATTTGGCATTTTCCAGGAATTATGAAGAATATAATTTAAGTTTTAAGATACCTACATTAGCAACAGCTTTTGTGGGGTTTTTTTTACAATTATTTTCTGCAGTTATCCATGCCTAACTTTACACGAAGTATTCACACTTCTCTTAGTTTTTGTCTTTGAAGTTTATTGTTAACATTTTGAAAACTACTATTGGCAAAGATATTGAAAAATAAGCTATTTTATTTGTTCAAATGCTGTATTGGCAATAAAACTAGGATATCTGGCTTAACACTGGGTCAGAGTTCTTCTCAAAAGAAAGTACCCTGCAGACTTAAAGAGAATTCACCAACTGCAGGAGAGTGACCCAACTGGTGCCACAATAACCAGCAATGTCACATACCCTTGAAAAGGGAGCACACAGTGCCTAACACAAGACAAGAGCACAAAGTGCAATATCCAAATTCTTGCAAGGGTAACTCTGGATATGCCACATTTTAAAGAAAAGTCTCCAAGTATCTCTCTCAGTGCACAGCTGTTGTGCTGCATTTCTTCTCTGGGTTCTTCTTGCTTGTTCCAGTGGTCCTCTCATAATTAACCAAATAAATAAACAAATATGTAATGTTCCTACCCACAGTCTTTAGCTAGAACTACTGTCATTTGCATCTCTCAGTTTTACTTCTCTGTTCAGCTCCAATATGACTTAATTTTACAGTGCATAAATTATCTTAGGGCTGTTCACTGTCTGTCACATTGCATGAAACCAAGAGAACAAACAGAAAACCCAGGCTGTGTTTAATCAGAGGTTTCGGAATGCATATTTAATCTAAAAATAATTTTTAAAAAGGTATTTGAAAGGATGTCTGCATCTGGAATCTAATAATCCTGCTAACCACCAGGCAGGAGCTAATCTAGCTTACCCAATGCATATGTCTAAAGTTTGGAAAGAATGAATATCTAAAGAACCATTTGAAGAATGAATATTCCATTAAGGACATGTTTATTTGCTCCTATGTGAATTATAAATCTCAAAATCAGGAATTTGTTGTTTCTGTTTTACACCGTGCAATATAAAATATTTGTCCGAAGAATTATGTAGTGGTGTAAAATGTGTGCTCTTCAACCCAGTGCACAGTCCCTTAAGACTACTTTTCAGTCTTTTGTTTTGCTTCTTCAGCAAAAATCAAAATGTATCCAACAATGTCATTAATGCCAAATTGTAGTACAAACGGTGAAAACCAAGGGTGAGGCTTTTATTTCCTTTTTAAACATTTCTTTTGACATGAATCAAATTCTCCACCTAATTTCAGTGCACAGTAGATAGAGCCATGTAGTTCATCTGTTATTTCTGCTACTCTCAGTGGATGCTAATTATGCACAGGGATTGCAAAACTTCCTTTTTATTCCCATTAATTAAGCACCTGCACATGAAGCTTTTAGTTCTGTGATGAAGTATGGTTTTCACTTTCTACTAAAACTTAATCAGATAATCCAGGAGATAGTAAAACCACACTGCTTCTTCAAAATAGCATCTGATTTCTCCGTGTACAGGTAACTTTGCAAATAATGCTGCAGTCTCAGAGCTCAGCAGTTGCTAAATACCTGCTTACACAGAATGATTGAGGTTGGGAGGGATCTCTGGAAATCATCTAGTCCAATCTCCTGCTGAAGCATCTGCTTTTCACCTACACCAGGTTACACATACTTGTGTCCAGGCAGGTTTTGAATTTCTTCGGAGGAGTCTCCACAACCTCTCTGGGCAGCCTGTTCAACTGCTCTCCCTCCCTCACAGTAAAGAAGTTTTTCCTCATATTCAAATGGAATTTCCTGTGTTTCAGTCTGTGCCCAAGGGCCCTGTGCCCATTGTCCTGTCACTGGGCAACACTGAAAAGAATCAGGCCCCATCCTCTTAAGACCTGCCCTTAAAATATTTGTATCCATAACGAGATCCCCTCTCTGCTGTGTTCTTGCCTCACTGTAGAGCATTCAGCATCTTTGCTAAATTTGAATTGATTAACATCCAGATCTTCTTCAGGATCATATTTGCCTACTATTAATGCAGTTTGAAAATATTACCCCTGAAAAACATTTTCAGGAATCTGGAATTAATTCCTTTACTTCTGCAGCTTTTTTTTTTTTTTTTTTTTTTTTTTTTTTTTTTTTTAATAGGAATGCATCAGAGAAATTGCTGGTATTGCACACTTGGAAAGGGGAAACACTTTTATATTTCATGACCATTGGCAAGAAGGGACCTATGCCATCGTGGTTTATGTTGTTGTTATGAGAATTGCCATAAACACTTGAAGCTTCTGGCTTTGTAGTACATATAAAATCATTTTACTTGAAAATTATATTTATATCAAGATAAATGTGGTGCTTCTCTGCTTAATGCAGTTAGTAATTTGACAAGATAGGTATAATTTCCCATACATTTCAGTTCCTCACAGTAATTGTGTTCCAGAGTAATCTGGCAAACAAACAAAAGGCCTAATTAAGTATTGTTGAATTTTTCTAAGGCAGAGTGTACACAAGGTCATAGCAAGGGCTCAGCTAAAGTTTATTAAAGATTAGCAGTCTGTTTCTGCAGGAGGGATCCCTCCAGCTACTCTAATGTGTGACAGCCTGGCGGACCATGTTCCACAACAAGCTGTTGAACAGAGCAGAGTTACAGAACAATTCTCAGTAGAGTGTCTAATAAAAGAGCTTCATATATTTTTCTCTTTGCATTTTGTTCCATTTGGAAGAGATAAGCGAAACAAGACATTATTTGCTTATTATTACATTTGGAAAACTACTCTAGAAGTAGGTCATTATGCAAAAAGGACTAGCTTATTCCTGTTCTCTTCACTTAAACTGTAAATCCTTGTGGCAAAGACACACCTTTGCTTTTGAAATTACTTCATGCAGTAGAAACCAATCTGCAAATCCAAATATAAATCAGCTAAACATGTGTGAAATGTTTGGATAGGAGTGTGCCAGGTTTGCCCTTAACTTACCAAAAAAAAAAAAAAATTAAATATTTATAACATGTCTGTAAGCTTGGAACATTGAAACCTGTGAGACCAGTCTACAAGTTGGTATTGGACTATGCATGGAGTATGGCCTTTACTTCTACTTTCCTGTCCATCACACAGACTCTACAAGGACATGACTAGTACAATATTAATCTTGTGATGCTGCTAAAGACTGTAAAATACTTACAGATTATTTACTGCAAGGATGAAGTGTTCTTTAAAATATGTCTAAGTTACTGAGTGAGACTTTTCCTGTCATAGTTCTAGTAGTTTTAACTAATATACAAATTTCTATGTGGATGCATAAATAAATAAATTTGCCTCTTTTTCTTTTCCATTACTACATGGAGTTAGCAATATATATATATATATATATAGAGAGAGAGAGAGAGAGCACCTTTCCTGTTTTTGAAAGAAGCAGAGATGGACAGAGACTGTAAAGACTCAATGCCTCTAAGTAGTAGAAATATGTTCATAGTCATGCTGTGCACTTTGCTCCTAAATAAGCAATAAAATGTTATAAGTATGTAATTGAATTTTGAGATTAAAAAGACATATAAATTCCCAGTTGTTCTCCTGCCTCTACAAACTGTAGTGGAGCTTTCCAACTCTGAATTGTTCTAGAATCAATAATTCTATACTTTTTTACTATTAAAGGTAATGTGGACTGAACAGTACATGAACTGGCTGTTTTTCCAATCTGCACTAAAAGTCAACATAAAAGTTCCATTTATTTATTGTTCCCCAAGTTCATAAAAGCAGTATTTCAAAAATAGTCTACTGTGATTAAATTAACACACTCTTTTCTTTTTTTTTTTCTTTTTTTTTCTTTTTTTTTCTTTTTTTTTCTTTTTTTTTCTTT
>VZUI01025770.1:0-15882 GCA_013401135.1 Cettia cetti | reverse complement strand
TTCCATTCCATTCCATTCCATTCCATTCCATTCCATTCCATTCCATTCCATTCCATTCCATTCCATTCCATTCCAACTGGGTTTATTCCTGCCTCGCTGCCTGGCTGGTGCTCAGGGTGCTCACACAGGGTTTGTTTGTGACCAGAGCTGAGCTGTTTCCTGCAGGGGCCTGGGCAGGGTTCTGCTCACACACCAGTGCAAAGCTCCAGGTACAAGCCTCTGGCTGAAACCTGCTCTCAACAGGAACTCGGATTAATGGGACCACCCTGTGGATCGGCTGATGCTCTTTAACCTCCACCTTTATCCTGGAAACCCCGCCAAGGGCAGCTCAGGGATTCCCAGTGCCCCTCAGCTGAGTGAGGGTGGGCAGCCCCAGATTCTGCAGAGCACAGAAATGCCAGCGCTGGGAATTCCAGACTTGCTCCAGCTTTGATGTCAGCCTAGGCTATTGTCTCAGCAGAGTTCTTAGAGATCACCCCTTGGACAGCCACGTTTCTAATTTCTGCCGTGCTGCTGAGTGAATTCCTGAGCCCTCAGGGAGGCTCCTCGCAGCAGTCACTGCCGTGGCACGGCGGGGTTGCTCACCATGACTCTGCAGAGATGTTTTCCTTTGCTGAAGTAATGCAGCGTGAAACAGGGAAATGATGTCTTCTGTTTTCCTGTAAAGCCCTGAGTCACTGGCGTGTCCCAAACACGGCACGTGCAGTCCAGGAGCACTCAGGAAAATCGTCTAGCTCCGCTTTGGGGATTTTTTTTCACCCAAAGCGTGTGAAGCACGAAACTAAAAATAGCTTGCATAGCAATGAGATCTCCATCAAGGAAATATCTGCTTGTACTGCTGGGCTCCTGCCTCTGACTGTGTCACTCTGCTAAAATTCAGTTGCCTGGAAAATATATATCTTTGGCTGGAAACATATATCCAGAGGTGTGTGTTTACTGAGCAGCAGATATTGGATTAGGCATGGAGCCAGTCCAATTTCATGACTACACCTTTGAAAAATTGTCTGATTAACACTGAGAGGAATAATTGTATGTGAAAGGAATAGTAAACATTCCCCACTAGAATGGATTTTCAGCAAATAATGTGAAATACTTTGGCCATTCAGAGCCTTATCCCAGTGAAAGCACTTAAATCATTTTCTTAAGCAATAGCTCAGATTAAATAAATTAATAACAAGTAAGTATTGAGAATAATTGGGATTATTTGGAAGAAACTATTTTGGCTTTTTATACGGTTGAGCGCATTCCCAAGGCTGAGTAAGTTCAAAGTTTGCAAATTCGATTCATAAAAGTGGAATCATAAAACCCAAAGAGAAGACAATAAGATTTCCAGGGGGAGTTGAATGAATTTAAAAATCGATGAAATCCTTTATGTAAGTTTTATGCAGTGCATATCTCTCCCCAAGATTTTTGATATAATTTAGTGGACCTAATTCAAAGCATGCAGTTTAGCCCAAAGTCTGTTGTTATTATTGGTGAATTACCATAAATCCCAAACCAGTCTTGCCCTGTGCTCGAAAGGTTTTTGTGTTATTTGTGACAGGACTGAGCAAGGTAAGATGGATGGGGATCAGTCTCGGGTTGGAGTGGATGCTCCTGGAGGCCCTTTCCAACCCCAGTGATTCTGGGATTCTTTGTTAGGGCCTACCATGTCAACTCTGAGGTACCAATATTTGAAAAAACAGGTGACACTGATTGTTTATATATTATTAGGATTTATTTTACATTTTATCTTTAAATTTACTCCTGACGGAAAGCACTGAATTGGCACCAACAGAATCTCCTTTGTGGGTGAGGTGTGGACAGGTGCTCACTCCGTGTGCATGAAGACCACCAAGCCATGCCACTTAAACCACTGAGCACTCATCAAGTAATAATGACTTCCAATTACTCCTAATCTGGGCTAGACTGGACCCAGTGACCTTGAAAGAGTCTGGATCCCATTAACAGCTCCCTAAGCCAGCCAGTCCCAGGGTGTTTGATTGTTCTTAATGCAACCAAAGAGCTTGCCTTCACTCTCCTTTCTTTCTTTTTTTTTCTTTTTTTTAACTGTTTAAAATTAGGGGTGGGGAGGTATTGAAATACTCAATTTGCAGTCTCCCTGTATCTCTAATACCACGTCTAGAGGAGCAGCTTTCATTTGCACTGGGAATACCTCCTGCTGAAATGAAATTCTCTTTTCTCAGTCCTTGATGCCTTGTCTGTCACTGATGGATTTTGCACACCTAGACCTCCACAATCAGTGAAAGCTGCCCTGATTCTGCCTGGCAGGACATTACAGCATGGTCCCAGACTCTCATGATGATTCCTGGGATATCCTCAGTGTTGTGGGAGTGAACCAGACAAGAAATGATCCACAGGATGCTAATTTCTATCTGCAGAATACCTCCCATTAAATTTTCTATATCAATTATATTTAATTATTATTATTTTAATCTATTCTCAGAAACAAAAAGTACTGAAATACTTGATATTTTGAGCAGGAGAAGCACCATGTTGGTCTGTTTGATACCAGCACTGATGCACCTTGTACCAAGAGTGTCCAAAGGTTGGACTCAGTGATCTTGGAGCTTTTTTCCTAAGTTAGATGATTGCGTGACTCTGTGAAGAGCTGGCAGGGCAGGGGAGGACCGTGGTGTGGCTGCAGGTTCCCCTCTTGGCGTGGTTTGTGTGTTCTCAAGAGCTGCCCTGCTCATGGTAGAAAGGACAACACCACCTTTGCAGCTGAACACTGAAAATCCTCCCCAGCTGCAGGGCTGGCCAGCTCATTTGCACATTTTCAGGCCAACACAGCCTGGGCAGCAGCACTCTGATGCACCTTTGTGTTACCTCCTGAGCAAAACCTGTCAGCTCAGGATGGTTTGTGACCCTCCACCTGCCTGGCTCACCTCTGCATTAAAGAGACCCACTGAGAGTGCTGGAAAATTTCACTTTCTTCTCCAAATTTCTGATGCTTTGGGGCAAATTGAGCGTTTTCATTAACATTTCAGATAAGGCTGGAAGACATTAATGATGATTACAGGCCAGAAATGCTAAGCAGCAGCAGCTTCCTTTGATCTGCTGAGATATGTCAGTGGTAAATATTTCTGCAGCCCTGAAAATCAGCAGTGTGGAGCCCTGGTCCAGACAAATGGGAATTCAGCCATCCTGGGGACTCCTGCTGTCCCACAGAGCCTTCCCAGCCCATGGATTGGGGCTGAGCCAATGAACCCCCCTTTTTGGCAGGGTCAGCAGACAACACCACCCCACGTCTCAGTGTGTGAGCAGATCCCCTTTGAGGGACTCATTTCAGGGCATGTTTGCATCTTGAAGTGCCGTGTTCCCCATCAGAAAATGCACCAGCAGCACAGGAAAGGCATTTTCCAGAGGAAGGAGTCAAACCTGGATCCCCCATTTCCACCTGAGTGCTCCCACTCAGGAATCTGAGTGGGCATTGATGCTGTCATTCCGTTTTGAAAGAAAGAACTTGAGCCCTTCTCTCCTATACCAGAAGGGGTTCCTGAGCAGGAGAGAGCAGGAAAGCACAGGAGTATTATTCCTACAGGCAGGATTTATTCTATTTATTTCCTCATTTCCTGGACTTTGATTTCTGCTTTTCCATCGTGGTTTTGGCCCTGTTCTCTGGGCTCTGGTTCCCCCCATATCCTTTATAGAATGTTTAAATGCCTTGCCAATATATGATTTTACTAGAATTGTCTCAATTCAGTCTTCAAAATGGAATTTTTTATTTACAAGGACCTTGAGGTTAACAATGTTCAGTGGTGGGCTGAATAGATGGGGAATTATTCAGCTGGAATTCACAGCTGAGACACTGCTCACATGCAGGTCTCTGACTCTCCCCTGAAAAGTGAAACAAGTGGATTAAAAGTAGTATTTGTGTAGATGTTTCCTTCCTGATGGTGCTTCCTGTAGAGAGAAAATGATTCCTTTGGGCACAAGGGCGTTCGCCTGGGGCAAACCAAAGCTGTGGGAATGCATCTCCCAAGGAATTGAATCAATTGGTGAAGTTTTTCCCTTTAGAACCCTGATGATATTAATTAGGAGTGTAAACTGCATGCCTGGTTTCATCAGACCTGTCTCCCACCATCAAACAAACACAGCCTAATGTCAAACTATTGAAGTGTCCCAGCTGCCGGAAATTCCCCTTCCCCTCTTCCAAGTGTTTTTCCTTCACCACAAAATAACAAGCGAGTCCCATGTGTTTGTACCAGCCCTGCGAGTGCTGTCTGTAAAAGTCATGTCATAACCTCAATCAATCACTCAGCACTGGCCAGAGCTGGGGTAGATGATCCAGAAATCCTCCAGCCTGGGATTGCCCTGCAGGAAATAACACAGTGCTGCCTGACAGCAGCAGCAAAACACTTCACAAAGAGCCCAAACAACCAGGGCTGCCCAACAAGTTCCTTCCTGTAGCTTCTGGGGCTGCATCTATTTCCACATGTGCCACCAAGTGCCAGTTGGAAGCTGGGTGGCACGTGGAGAATTTCATCTTTTTTTTTGTTTGCTCATGAAAACGTTAATTTGTCTAGATTGGAAGGTATTTCACTGATTAATCCATCTGTTATGGAATAATAAAATGCCACTGACCACTTAGAGCCATGGAGAACACAGCCTGTAGATACTAAGCTTTCTTAGACTGGATATTCAAAATTTATGTGTCTGCCAGTCAAGAGATAATAAAATGCAGAAACATGCTTGTAAAAAGAAATGTGATATTTACTGTTCAGCCATGTAATATTTTCTACTTATACATCTCCCTTGAGGATATCTTGATGTTGTTGGAAGAGTGGTTTCCTTAGACATGCTCCCTTTTCCTCTTTGCTAGTTCTCCTCTTCTTTTTTGTTATTTTTCTCTTCTTTTTTGGTCAATTTTCTAATTGTCTTTGGGAAGTGCCAGCCCTTATATTTCAATACAGAAATTGGTAGGGTTTGAGACTTAATAGTGGGTTTATTGAATTAATCTGTGATATAAAGCTGAAGAGCAGTTTAGAGTGTGTAAGTTTAAGACCACAGAGGATTTAGGCTTGAGTTATTTGAGCCAGTCTGAGCACAGCCTCCATGGGCATCCAGCATCACTAAATCAACCCAAGGAAAGGCAGAACTGGGGCCTTTCTGTGTTCTCCTGCTGATTTCAGCCAGTAGAGTTCTGGCTGTGTTTTCCAAGCAAACTCTGGGAATCACAGGCCAGTGCAAGCAGGCCAGGCCGTGTCGACCTCTGCTGCCTGGAACAGACCTGTTGCCTGCAGGTCAATGGTTAAGGAGAGGTCAGGCAGCTGTGTCCAAACTGGAACACAGCTCTGCATTTAAAATCCTCCTGAGGTGTCCCTGTTATCCCGATGTGCAGGTCGCTGTGTCTGTCAGTCTGTCTGGGTGTGCTCCTCCTCTCCCGGTGCAGTGCTGAAGGGAGGCCACTCTCAGGTCTTTGAGGAGCCATCTGGGTGCTTTGTGATGCTCAGTGAAACTAAAATCATTGAAGGCTGCCTGTCGGTGAAATAACAGAGGATACACCCTGCTGCACGCTGTGACTTCAGCTCTCCTTGCCTTTATCACTTTCCTTGCTTTTATGATGTGTGCAGTGGAAAAAACAAACCCCAAATCTCTTGTGGATGGAAGTTTAAGTTTGTCTGCAAGGGCTATGAAACGTGGAGATCAGCCCGGGCCCCTCTGCTGCACCTCAAAGGTGCTGCCCATGTGGTCACCAGCTGGGGCCAGGAAAGGGCAGCCTTCCCCTGAAACCTGCCTCCATTCCCATTCATCCAATAAATTTGGGGTTTGGGGAAATCCCCAAATGGTGACGGGCCAAGGAGGAGGCAGTGGATCCACTCTTGAGGCTCCCCTGCTCCGTGCAATCAGTCTGGAGGAGATGTAGCTGCTCCTGCAGCATCCACAGAGGGCTACACCGTATGCCAGATTTGTTCCATGGATTTCTCTCCTCTCATTGCCTTAAGCACAATTACAAATACATTATGCAGTGTGAATTTTCACCCTTTTTTAGCATTCAGCGGTGCTGTGAACCACCAGCCTTTCCCCTCAGTGTACTGGGTTGAAATTAGAGCATTCCCCAAATATCCTGCTGCCTGTGCCATCCCACCGTGACCCACGGAGGGGACGCCGCCACCAAATGCTTCCCCTGATGGGATTCAGTCAATCACATCCAGCAGATCCCCCGCCCTCAGCTTTCAGAGGGGTCAGGAATCCGAGCTGCTGCTGCTCCCAGGTCAGCACACAAAGAGCTGCTGCCAGAGACAGCTCTTGATTTCCAACCGGGGGAACGCTGTGATGGACAAAACGCAACAAACCAGCTCCATTTATCCACTGGAACGGGCACACGCTTCTCCCTCCTCCTGGAGGGGCTCTGGCTGCTCATTGCAGCCTTTCATGTGCATTTCTGCATGCTCTGGCTGCACCCTTTCGTGTGCATTTCTGCATGCTCTGGCTGCATCCTTCCTTTCATGTGCATTTTTGGCAGAAAGGGCCCGCCCGGCACCAGCGCGGTGCAAGCAGGCCAGGCCACATCGGCCTCTGCTGCCTGGAACAGAATTTGACAGAAATCTAGCAAAACTTGGGCTGAGGATTGAGAGGCTGTGATCAATTCTGACAGCGTCCTGCTCTGCTCAATATTCTCTCTGAAGTGCCTGCAACCAAATGCCAGCGCAGAGCACTGCTCGCCCAAGTTCAAGAGGGGAGATGTAAACACAGGCCGTAAAAGACCTGCATGTCTCCTGCTTGTAGGGGTCGTAATTCTTCCCAGCAAAGTTACCTTTCCTGTTTCTATGAATTACTCTTACATTCTTGTAAGAGATACGGTTTGAGGTATTTATGGTGCATTCAATTCTGCTATCATTGATTTACTGGACTAAACCTGCTCCAGGATATGATGTAAAGCCCCTAATTCCAAAAAACTCTTACATCTCGGTGAGAACAGCATTTTCTGCCCTGTTGCCCTCCAGCAGATGACCAACGGAGATAAACAGAGGGCACTCCACTCTCGGTTGCAATGTGCTTGGTGATGTGAAGGAATCAATCAGACAAAAGCAGATTATTAGAGTGTCTGAGAGAGATCAAACATTGCTGGCATCTTCACCCACACACGGTTGATTTACAGGCAAGCTGATAAAGTGCTGCAGCTCACTGTCAGAAGTACATGACAGCTCCTCTAGCTCTATGGATAAATTATTGCTGAAGCCCATGATAACATTTCTCCACCTAGCAACCAAACATAACAGGATGTGGCTTTTAGCACTGGGAGCCAGAATGATACAAAGAGAAAACACAGAAACTCTTCAGGCAGGGAGGCAGCACACAGGGAAGGCGGGCAGGGAGAGGATTTCACACACACTCGAGGGGGGTGTGTCTGTCCTGGCTCTGCTGCTGGAAAATTGGCCGGGTTGGAACCACGGAGCTGCAGAAATGCTGCCAAAATTGGGATTGCAGGCAGGGGTTGAAATGGGGCGTGGGCAGAGCCCTGGGGTGGGTGGTGGGGCTGCTCCTCTCACCTGAACACCCCTCAGACCCACAGCCAGGAACACCCACGGGAAATGCCAGGTGTTTCCTTTGGCTTGGAAAGGCACCAGCAGTAAATAAACTCGTCGTGCTTTCAAGAAAGGCAAATCAAAATAATCCGATTATTTGGGAGACAGTGCTAAAGAAAGATGCACTTCAGAGATTCTCTTTATTTTTATCTGGTGGCTTATAAAATAATAAGTGATATAATCTGCTGAATATTGCATCATGGCTATTAGACATTGGGGCTGTGCTCAAATATTAAGTTGGGTTAATTAGAGCATGTACTATATGCCTATAAAAGACTAAATCAGGCTCTGTCTCAGGAGCCAGACGTGAGTGCTTTTCAAAAACTGAGAATGTGACCCTGACAACTTAAAATCTAAAGTATTTTGAGAGTACTCACAGGTTAGAGGTTCTGCTGCCTCAGATGCCTTTCATAAATTCTCTTGCTTTGAAATGCACTTCCTTATTTAAATTTTCTTTCTCTCTTTGTTGCTCTATCAGAAGTCATCCCACAGAAGAGTAAGGAAATGAATATGGAAATAACTGTATGAAAGAAATTATGGGACCTGTTTATCTGTACTGTTCTGCCAAATGAACAATCAGAAAATGTGAATTATTTTTTTTCTTTTCTCCCTGTGGCGTTTTCAGTTACAAGAATTTAGCAAAGGTGAGAGGTAAGTGAGAAATTCCGAGATGTAAAAGATGTAATTTGATGAGATCCCTGAAGTAATTCTTTATACTATTTGTTATTTGTCATATTAAGGGCTCGGTGTTGTTTTTATGAAGGGCTCGGTGCTGTTTATCTGCAAACAGACCTAAGCCCAGGTTGCATTTGGAGTTTTTGGGGGGTTTCTTTGGTGGCTGCTGCGATGGGAGGGCTGCCCCAATTAACCCTTTGCTCTGGTTAATTCCTGCCCAGCTGCGAGGGAGGAGGCACTGCCTGGAATGTTTTCCTCACTCATATCCAGGGTCCTGGTGGATTGCTGGAAGCTCCCCTTCCCTTTCTGCCTGGGAGGGCAAGGGTGGGTTCTGTGCTTGTTTGTCACAATTTACAGTCCCCACCTCACTGTCCCAGCCCCTCTTGTGCTCCTCCAGGACAGTTTCTGCTGGACCTCACAGGGAGGATTTGCCAGAGCAACTCCTGTAAAAGCCAACAGAAACTGCGTGGCTTAATCCTCGTGTGCTGCATTGAAAAATTACCCATAAATATTTCACCATTATGTTTTATTATTACAGTCAAATTTGTTTTATGTACTTATTATTTAAGGGATAATAGGGCAGGTGTCCCATTTTATGAGGCAATAATCTGGTTCACGTTGGCTCCATAGTTTATCCCTCCCAGAGAGCTGCATTATCACCAAGGGACACGGGGAGCTTGTCTTACTCCAGTAATAATAATAATAACAACAACACCTTCTATTCCTACAGCACCTTTCCTCTAGAACCCCAAGCATTTTATAGATCTGATTTGATTTTTGACAACTGGGGTCATCTCAAGGATTATTTCAATAATGCCAGCTCTGGAGTGAGGATGGAAACCAGAATTCAGAGCAGCAGATCTCCTCCCCTGGATCTCTGGAAACCTTTGGTGTTTGTCTCAGATATCTGGGGGTGCAGGGGATGAGCCCAGGTGTTGATGGATGTCCTTGGCTGTGGCACCAGGGGTTCAGATGCTCTGGGAGTGGAACACGATGCCCTTTAATTCAGATGCCAGAGTTACAGCAGAACCCTGCTCTGGGGAGTGGGGGAGCTGGCTGCAGGACAGCCTCACGTTTGGTTTGGATTTGGTTTGGTTTGGAAGGTTGGCTTGAAATCAGATCCAAGGGGAGGGCTGGATTCCCACCCCTCCACTGGGCAGTGCTCCTTTTCCAGATGATTTTGGGCTCAGCATGGCCAGGCTCATTGGAAGTGCTGATGCACACAGGTGCTGCTGGCAAGAGAAACCAGAAATTCCCCTGTGCAGCTCAGCTGTGCACTGCTGTGGGTGGTGCTGCTGAATTAGCTCTGTTTGGAGCCTCCCTGTGTTAGATCTATGTTACAGAGAGAGATAGATTAGATTGGATACCGGGTGTTAGTTATATAGGTTAGATTTTAGCTATATGCAATGCATTAGCCATGCTCAGGCTGCTGTTCTTTCCTGAACACCAGGGTTCAGGAAACTGAGGGTGCCTTCAGTGCCAAGCACCAATTCCCAGGCCCTGGAATGAGCACACAGAGCCTTGGTTTTCCCTGGATGAGCTGTCCTGTCGTGCTTGCCTTGTGCTCTCAGTCCTTCAGCCAAGGTGAGCCCAGGAACTATTTCAGAGCTTGGCATTCCAGGTTTTCCCTCAGAGCCAGCCCCTCCTAGAGAAACATTCCCAAACTGAGATGAGGGTTGCAGTTTATTAAAAGTAAAAAGAGCATTAACCTATAAATATTGCTAAGGTTTTGCTTCTGCTGTTGCTACTCTAAGATTTTTTTTCTTCTTTTTGTTCTCTTTCTTTCCAGAAAGGCAAAAAACCCTGGGATGTTTGGCTGAAATATGAGTATCTAATAATTTCCAGTAATAGAAGTGGTTTATTTCTACTTGAAATTTGAAGCCAGCTCTGATGAAGTTATATATTCTTTGATTAAATAAGATATATAAGGCTGAGTCTGCTCTCTTAACATCCCAGAGCCACAAGGGCTTTAGCTACTCAGAGGCTGTGTTACTCATTCCTCCCTTATCCACAATCCCAGGCTGACCTAAAAAACTTTCCCAACTAATGCCTGACTGAAATTGCCAGATTTCCACATGAAGTCAGAATTTTACAATTTGAATTTTCCCCACAGAGGGGAAAAAAAAAACCCCAAAAACCTTTACAAGAAATTTCCATAGCTTTTCTTACTTGCATCTTGCATGATTCAACATTCTCTGAATTTCTCTGAACCCTGATTTTCCTCAGTCTTGGAGGGAAAAGGACCAATTTGCCACCTTCATAGCTGATCAAACAGATACTTAAAATATTAGTGCCTAAGTCTGCCCGTAGCTGCTTAAAAGGATTTTTATGAGTGCCTACCTCTGTTTGTGAGTGCCTAAATACCTCCAAATGTTTCAGCTCGTTATACTTTGTATTGTGGTGAAGGGATAGTGCTTTCATTAGATCCATCAGCCATTCACAAAATATAGCCCCGTGCCACATTTACATCAGGAAAACAAATCATCCCGTGCCTCAACTTTCCCCCTTTAGGAGCTGAATGGATGTCTTGCCTCACCCAGGCAACGGGAGATGTCAAAAGTTCATTGGATTTACGGATTACAAATCACCAGTTGTCTCTCAAGCATTGTGCAAATTATCAAACGTTGTTTTATGGCACCGAGGGAACTGCCTGGGCAGGGATTCAGGCGTGTGCTGAAGCACCTTGCTGACTTCAGCATCCAAATATTTAAAATGAACGTTTTAATTGTGAACAAGAGACGCCCTCTCCTCCTTCCCTGGACCAAAGTGGAGCTTAATCCCCAGTCTGCTCCCTCAAGAAATGTTAAAGTCTGTCCAGGGGCTCAGCACATCGGCACCTCACATTTGGAGTATTTGCATCTAAATTGCCTCTTTTTATTTATTCGGGTCTCTTAGTGGGGTGTGGGGTTTTTTTGTTTGTTTTTGGGGTTTTTGTTTTTTTGGTTTTTTGTGGGTTTTTTTTTGTTTTGTTTTTTGGGGGTTTTTTTGCTTGTTTATTGCAAAATGTCACGTTCTCATAACTTCCAGAAAGTTGATATTGCAAGAAATAACCCAAGTTGCATCTGCCTCATTACATTAAAATGTTAACATTTCTAATATTTCCTAATGGCACCACTATAAAGTAAACATTGGAATGAAAAGTTCTGTGCCAAAAGTGGAGCCTAGAGACAGTTAATGGGAATGTGCTCCTGGGGTGGCTCAGGCTTTGCTTTGGGGATGTAGAGATGATTATGGAAAATTGGCTCCATTATTCCCCCAATTACCACGAGAAAAGTCATTTTACCCTGCACTGATGGCAGAACGGGGAGCAGGCAGGTTACAGTCAGAAATTCAATGTAGCTTTTGGGTTGATTTCGTATTTTCTGCTCGTGTTTCGTGCCCTGTGTTCCCGCCCGGTTTCCATGCAGGGTTATCCTTGGCCATCTGGTTGTTAGCAACCCAGACACAGCCTGGGGCACCTCCCACAAGCACCCCCGTTCCGGTGCTTTATGGACTGGGGAAGACCCCGTTCCTAAATGGGATTTTTTCCAGTCACGTCCAAGCCCGTGTTCAAACTCGGCACAAAACAGCGGCGTTTGAGGCTGGGCTGTTCGGACCGAGCTGTGTGATGCTTGTATGATCAGCTCTGCAATTCCGTATTCATGAGGAAGTACAGGATGAAGTATGGTGTAAAGCAGCTGTTGCATTCGTGCTTTATTATCTTGAACCGGTAATTGAATAGCTGCTAAGAGCCGAGTCCTGCAGGGAAACCCACCCCGTGGGGTTCCTTGGCGCTCTTTTATGCTCCAGGAGTTCATCCATCCAGCCTAATTTATGAAATGCCTTCGTGTTTTGGCCTTCCAAAATTCGACCGAAGGTGTTTCAGATGCGATGTCTCTATTACCATCTCGAGCTTTATGGCAGGAGAGGAGGAGGGCAGCGCATTTCCACCGCTTCCCATCGTTGTTACCTCCCTGAACACGCAGCACGAAGAACCCTCGGAATGCAAAGCAAGGGAAGCGCTGATGCTCGGCCACAGCTCGATGCTGAGCTTTGCAAGCAGGAAAACCCTTCTCCCATCTCAGCTCTGGCTGCTAAAATCCCCTCAGGGAAGGCTGGCACAGCCCTGGCACGGCGGCAGGGTTGGAGCAGCTTGGTGAAGGTGCCACTCATCACATCCAGGAGGGAATCCCTGATGGAATCGGCTCCCTGGACTGCCATTAAATGGAAATAAGGCCTGCAGAGGTTCAGAACCTTTTGGGCCACCAGCAGCCTGAAAATCTGTGTCCCTAAAGGTGCCTGAGCTCTCCCAATGGGGACACCGTGCTTGGGCTGAATTTGACTGTGATAAATTCACTGGTGGTTTTTTTAGGAGTTGAGCTGCTTCAGCACCGGCACAGACGTCCCAGAATCCCAGAATTGCCGGGATTGTGAGAAGCTCTCCCAGCCCACGGAGTCCAGCCTGGGTGACCAATCCTCACCTTGTCCCCAGTCCAGGCTCTGAATGCCATGTCCAGCCCTGCCCGGCGCTCCCCTGCTCTGCTCTCCTGCCTGCACACAAACACAGAACGTGCAGCTTTCCCTCCTCCAGCTCTATCCCAACACACTTCTGCTGCCTGTGGGAATGGGAATTCCCAGGAATGTTGTCCTGGGAAATGTAAGCAGCCCCGAGACCAGCAATGGCCAAAGTCCTGGCCAAAAATATTGACAGAAAAGGGGAAAAAAGCTTCACAGAAGGTCTCCAAGAGCTTAGGATAAATCCATGGCCTTCCAAACTGCTGGATGCTGTGAGAATTGTGGAATTCAGCTCGGCTGGGCTGCCTCCTTCCTGCACCAAAACTTCAGCACTAACAGAAAATGAAAATTTCTTTCTTCAAACACACTTAATTGCTTTCAAGTTTTGGCATTTCTGTCACTATTGGATTTCCAGGGCGTCCCATGGTAATGATTAGAACTAAGCAAATACCTCAAAATATTTTCCATGAAAACTCCTTTGAATAAAACATTGAATAGCCTTCAGCTGTGTTCACACCCCTTTCATATTTGCTTTCTCTGAATATTCCAGTGACTGATTTATGGGCAGAAATGTTAACTGAAACAGCAATTTTTAAGGGAATGTTGCATAACATTTATGGAAAGCAGATTTTAAACATGGATATAGTATCCAAATGCAGCCTAGTTGGAGTAAAAAATAATACCAGGTGATTTAGCCCCTTCAATCTGAGAAAACATATCAGGGTCCAAAAGTGCAGAGACCACAAACAAAAGGAGGCTCTGTCCACCAGAAAAACCAAAAATGAGGGTCAGAGGCAGGCAAAGCTTAGGAGGTGCTTGGTGAGTTTGGAAGAAGTGCTCAAGCAGCGATTGTGTCCAGCCCCTGTGGACAAAAATACCTTCATAAATCTGGCCCTGACTCAAAATAAATGTTGGATATTGAACACTTTTGAAAAATGGGAAAGCAACTCAAAGTTAATTGAGAAGAGGAGAAGAGACTGAGCTGGCTGAACTTCAGCTGTTCACTCAGAGCGAGGAGATTGGCTTCACTGATGATACAGGAGCCTTGGCTGCTTCTTGGGGGTGTCATTGTCAAAGAGCAAATATTTGCATATTGCTCTTCAACATCATTAGTTTTGTTTTGGAAGGTGAGTCATTAAGACCAAGGTTTGAGAAAGTGTACAAATATTGCACATCTCGTCTGCATCCGTGACTAATTTGTGCATAAATCAGGTGAGGTGGCTCCCAGCTGACCAACCCTGGCACCCTGGGCTGTGCAAGGATGTTCACAGGCCACCCACGTTATCAGCTGCATTTCAAAAAGAAATTAATAATAATTCAAAAGAAAAATTAAGAAAAAAAGCTGAGCAAAGCTTTAAAACTCAATTTTTGCATATGAAGCTCTTCTCCATTCCATAGCGTGTTCCAGGGAGAGAGAGCTCTGCTGGTACAGGGAACTTCGACAGATCTGCGTTATTCCCCTCGGAGTGCAAAAATATCTTCATGCCATCTCAGAGAAAACCTCATTTAAATGCTCTGTGAATGCAGCCCTTCCCAAAGGCCACCATGTAGTCATGTATTTTGGATGATCTGCAGCTAGAAAAGCGTGCAGCTAATGCACCCATCTCGCCACGGGAAAGATCGAAACAAAAACACCAAAAAATAATTAAGTAAAAAAAAATAGAAACAAGAGAAAAGCTGAAAGCCAACCCACAGCCTCTAACCCAGATTCCTGCTTTGAAATAAAGATGGTCTGAGGACGCTCTTGTTACCCAATTCCACCGACAGCCATGGCTTGCTCTTTAAAAATGAGGAGCCAGAGTATTTTCAGAGGGACCCTCACACCCCATTGTACCTTTCCCACCCTTCTGATTAACTCTCTCTAAAATATCCTTATCAGGTAGCAGTTTCAAGGCTGGGGAATGATTTGTGTTCTCTTTCTATGAGAATGGGAGAATTTCCAATGATAAAAATTACGAGCAGATATTCGAGGAGCTTTCCCCAAGAAGTGGTGAAGTTCAGGCTGAGATTCTCCACCACCATATCTTTGGCATGGCAGATAAATGAGCACACTTTGGTTTCCCCTTCTTCCCTAAAAAATCATTTACTTCCCCTCCTGCCATCACATGCTAAATTAAGTCATGTCTTTCTTTTATTAAGAAGACAGCTTTTTTTCCTGAGCTTCTTAAACTTTTCTAAATTTTCTTACCACAAACACTGCTCATTTTGTCTCTTATCCAGAGACTGATAACAGGGTTTCTATAAAAATGAACATTCGTGATCAAAGAGCAACTCTGTATCATAAACAAATTACAACAACTGGGCATGCTTTGAAATAGCTTAACCTAATTAAGCTCAAACACTTTCGCAAAAGCTTTAAAAAAATGGGTGTAATTGGAGCTCCGTTCAGGTTCAGCTGACTTCATATTTTTAGTTTGGTTGGCTTTTTTTTTTTTTCCCTTTTAGAGCTTTGCATAAACAAAACATTTTGACAGTGTTGCCTTCCTGGGAAAAAAATGTTGGTGGTGCTGAAAATTCAGATTTCCAAATGAAACACAGTTCTAATTGCTCATTTTTGCAGCTCTGGGGATGTGTGTGAGATGTGCCAAGAGCAGCCCCGAGTGCCAGTGACGGTGGCACTCGTGTGGCACTCGTGTGGCACTCGTGTGGCACTCGTGTGGCACTCGGGAGCCAGGGCTGACTGGGGCAGTGCCCATCGTGTGCTGGGCCACCAGGAGCTCCCAGGGGGACTGGAAGTGAAAGTTGTTGTATTTTTCTTTAAAAGGCCAGTTACAAGGTTGGTTTTGAGGATTAAAATGGAAACCCCAGTGGTTTTCCCGTGTTAAACCCCATTGTGTGTGGAGCATGCCCTAGTGTTAGTCCAGCCATGGTTTTCTCCATCTTTTCCATGGATTTTTCCATTTTTCTCCATGGCATGTTGTTGCTTCATTGTAGAAAACTAACTTCAGGCTGAGATTATCAGACACTCAGCTTTTCATGTCTTATTTCCCATCTCACTCTCTCCCTCCACTTTAAATGTGTTGTAAAAAACTTTTCTCAGGTATTTATTGATTATAAACCTATGAGCCACAAGGATTGATCAACTCCTTAAATTTGATTCCAGGGGGAATAATAATAATAATAATAATAATAATAATAATAATAATAATAATAATAATAATAATAATAATAATAATAATAA
>VZUI01025769.1:0-49060 GCA_013401135.1 Cettia cetti | reverse complement strand
AGGGTCTGAGCGGTGTGTGTGCCTAAAAACCCCATATCCTGCCAGGGTCTGAGCGGTGTGTGTGCCTAAAAACCCCATATCCTGCCAGGGTCTGAGCGGTGTGTGTGCCTAAAAACCCCATATCCTGCCAGGGTCTGAGCGGTGTGTGTGCCTAAAAACCCCACAGTACAGCAGAGCCTCTTTCAGCATTGTCTAATTTTGAGTTTTGGCATCACAGGCTGACGCAGGGAGCTGTGGCCAGAGGCTGTTGTACGTCAGGCAGAGGCTGAAGGAAGAATTTGTAGCTTGTACTAATCAAGGAAAATGCTTTGGGGTGACCACATTTTCCAGCTGTTGTGTCTCTGGAATGTCTTTTCAGGCACAAAGGTGCCCCAAGCAAGCTTATAAAGTACTGTGTATAAAGGTGATCTCTCCCACCTCCTTGATTTAATGTCAAGTTATGTGTTTACTATGGTTTATCTAAATAACCTGGGCCTGATTGTGTATATCTGAAGTGAAACTTTACACTGAAGACCACCAAGGCCTTACATGACAAAAAATTGTTTTTTCTGAAGTGCTGGCAAGCACATTGTACTTTTAATTCTGCTTATACATATATCCTACAAGTAACTCTATATTGCTGATTTCAGAGGTGCTTCCAACTAGTTCCCTTTCTGTGGCAATGTAGGCATCTTTGGGAAAGGATGTAGCTGAAGTCTCCAAGCCAAGTAAGAAAGTTTGAGCCGTTTTTGCTGAACCATGCAAAGCTGTGAACTGGTAACAGCTCTCCTCTCTTTTAGGGAAATAAGAAGTATTTCAAACGCAGTGAGTTAGCTAAAAAGGAAGAGGAGGCCTACTTCCAGAGATGTGGCTACAAGGTATGGAAATTGTTCTTCCAGGACTTGGTGTGTTTATTTTGAAGTCTGCATTTTTTTCATCAACAGTATCAATGTTGTTAATGATAATTGTTGTTCTTTGTTCAATCTGTTAATGTTATACATTAGCCTGTAAATGAGAAGCCACCTGGAGAGGTATGACTTTCCAAAACAATTTTCAATACAGGAAAAGATATGCATGACATACAGCTACCTAAGTTTGTGTTATGGTTTGGCTTTTATTTCTTTTTTTTGTTTGTTTGTTTTTATTTGTGGAAAGCATGAAGTGGCTCGGGATCAAAGCTTGTCTTCCTTTCTTATTAAACTGTGCTGTTAGGCATGAACACTGGATCTGATACAGCCACCTTCCTCCCCTTACTGAGAAAAATGGATACATTTGGATCATTTTATCCAATCTTCATTGTCAAAATGTCTAAAAGAAATCTGTATGGTGTGGGTGTGCATCAAAAAGATCTGCCAACTCTCCTAAATTTGTATTGGGGTTTTGGCCATTAATCACCCAGCACTGAAGCTGTGCAACAACAGCATTTATGTTCTTGCTGGCAAAATATTAGAAACAATTGGTAACCTCGGGTGCATTTTGCAACAAATGGGTGACCTGGAAGGCTTTATCTGCCTTGTAATGGTGTCAGGACAAGAGTTACTGAAATGGAAAGAATGTTGTTGTCTTTTACAAGTGTGTGTGCCTGCCTGCCTGCCTGATGGGGTGGCTGGGAGGGGGGTGCATTCCCTGGGGAAGACAGTTTCATAATCTTGTTTGCTGTTCGAGGGCACAAATAGGAGCTTTGTTTTCAAGTGACCTTTACCCAGTTAGTGACTTATTCTGAAACCTTGATCTGTTTGTGCATATTTGAATGTCAGTGCCAAAATGATTCTCGGAATGCACAGCATTATGTCATGGGAAAGCTCTGTGAATCCAGCTGCTCTTCCAAGTGCAAATGGGCGCCTGATGCCTTTGGAGCATTAGCTTGAATTTTTCAGAACCTGATGTAGTTAAAGTGGTGTTACCTGTGCTGCGGCAGCAGCAGCAATTTTGCTGTGAAATGCAACTTTGAAAATGGTTTTAAAATAAGTTACTTTGTTAAATTTAGTATCTTTTAAGAGCCTCCCAGATTTCTGCATTTGTTCTTTACTCTGTTAATGAGACACGGAACACAGACTGATTTCCTTTTAAATTCACATACCTTTTTACTATGCTTAGATTTAATAAGTTGGAATAATTTCACTTGCTTGAAGAAAGCACTGAAACAAAAATAACAGTGTCAAAGATACTGCATTTAACTTGGAGTCCAGCTGACAGAATGGATCAAATCTTTTCTTCCAGTGCAGCTCTTTATGATTTCAAGAATGTTTGTAAGTTAAAATTTGTATGTATCCTTCTGCTCTGGGAGTATATTTTTTTTTAAAAAAAAAATTCACTGTTCTTCCATGTTTTCTGTCCCCTGTCAATTCCTCCTTCCCTGCATTGATGGAAATTTTGTTTCTCCCTCTCCCTTTATGAGTTAAGCATTGATTTAATTGTCTTTCCCTTGTTCATTCCAAACACCTGTAGTTGTAGGATTGATTTTTTTTTTTTTCTGTGTTTGCTAATACAGCACTGAATGTTGATTTGTGGCTGAATCTTGTAGCTGGAGCCCCAGGGGTGGATCCTGCCAGCCACATGGAGTCACACTGACACCTGAGCAAGGCTGGCACCGTGGCCTGAAGAATAAAAAAGCCTCTTTAAAAAAAAATAAATTCTATCCAGTACCTTCCTCAAATTGATCAACCCAAATACAGCCTGCCCATGTACAGGGAATGCTGCAGGCTGCTTTAGCATTAATTGGATTGTTTCTCTTTTAGCAAGTACAGAAAGGAAATAAATTAAGAAAAAACAAGGTATGAGTGAGCACTGAAGATGTTTCCTTATTATAGGAATATTGCCACCAGCAATCTGCTCCTGCTGTCAGAAGTGTTGAATTTGAGCTTATACAGGGAGCTGTAGTTATATGGCTGCTGTCTCAAAGTTACTTTGATCAAAGAGTTATCTTGCATTATTAAAATACTGAATAATGAAGAAGGAATGTTCTTTTAGATTCAGGGACCTTCTTTTAGACTAAGAGGAGTTTAATGATCTCCCGTTCTTAGGAGGAGTTGTGTCTTTTTTGTTTGGTTTTTTTTTTACCTGCAAGAAACTGGCAAGGTTGTTAGAGAGGTGCATTACCTAAAACAAGGTTAGAGAGGTGCATTACCTCTCAAAATCCAACAGAAACTGTGGATCACTGCTAACTGTGCCCAGCTTGCTGGAGCTGCAGGTAATAATCACTGTAACTGACACTGACCCTGGAAGAAGCAGCTCCACTCTCACCCTGCTCTGGGGTTTTCCTTCCTGTCCTGTCTGAGCATGTGCTGGTCCTGGGGAGCTGGATGAGGAGGTGAAGCAGGCTGGGAACAGTACCACTATTTGTGTTTGTCAGAGTATTTTCTGTTTGAATCATTTCCCCCTTCTGGTTCATCACACAGTGATGGAAATGGTCTTGCATAGGTAGGAAGGATGGAACAGGGGCAGGAATCAACAGACAGAGGGTGGTTGATATTTTTGGCACCAGTGCTTGCATCTGCCTGCTAAAGTGACAGCTGAACTTCAGCAATTGTCCTTTCTGTTTGCTGGAGAGACTGCTTTTTGCAACTTGCAGGAATCAGAATTACTAATACCGTCAAGAACTTGTATTGTTCTGTGAGATGCAATTATGGACCATAAAATTATGAAACTAAATGTTTATATTGTCACATTAAAGTCTGTGTTCCAGAGTTCTGTATCTTTCCATCATTTCTCATCAATATGTGGGTTTGTTTCCATTGCACCTGAGTAACTATGTCTGCTGATGTAGGTACAGCAGCAGGAAGAGGAGGAGAAACCACTGGCTACATCAAATCCAGTGCTGGAACTTGAACTGGCAGAGGAGAAGTTACCAATGACCCTTTCCAGACAGGAGGTAAAATCAATCACCATAAACTGACTCCTTGAGTTTACAGCAAATGCACCTGAAATTTCTTGTTAGGGCTGTTTCATCCAGTGAGCTGTACTTTTAATGACAGTTTTATTAAATAATAAGCTTCCATGTTTGCAGTCAGCAGTTAATGATCATCTTTGCTTATCAAGGCTCTGCTGTCCAACTGAATGCATAGGGAGATACAGATGGGTAGAGCCTCTCTGATACAGGGATTTACACAGATGTTGTATAACACTTCCCAGCTCTTTCAGAGTGATACCTTGAATATCAGCATTATCCTTGGATAGTACTGAAGATGGCATGCTGACTTTTTCCCAGATTGTTTTTTCCCTGAGCTTCTTTTCTTTGTAACTCGTTGGTCTGAACACAAATTTAGAAACTAAATTTTGGAAGTTCACCTTAGCCTCTAGAAGAAACAGTCCTAAAGCCCAAGCAGCTGGGATGTTCTTTGCCTTTTCTAAGGATAAAGATACCTATGTAGATTTAAGTTCACAAGCAGATTCACACCCCAAAGCAGAACCAAGAAGTTCAAAAGTACAGAATACACTCTAATCTTGGAAATACTGGAATTCACAGCTGAGGTCATCCAGGCATGTCACACCTCCCCCTAACTTGTCAGGATATTCAGGTTTTTATAGGACTTGTAATAGAGGTTGTTGGCTTTGTGTTTGGTTTGAGGTTTGAATCAAGTTGAGGGAAGCTTTTTCAATTCTGTTATATCTACTTTTAAAGTAACTATCCCATTAGATTTTGGGACTTCATATTTCCCAAGTGCTTAATGATGGGGGTTTTCAGCAGATCATCTCATAGCTGTGCTGGGACAACCTGCAGCCCAGTTAGTATTTTTATTGCCAAGACAAATAAGTGAGTGAGATTATTGTCAAGTTCCTTTGTGATTTTGAAAGTGGTTTTTAAGCTCTGCCAGAGGGATGATTCTTGTGTATTTGTTTGAACAAGTCAGAGCAGGAGGAAGTTCAGCTGTATCAAACAGCCTGGGATTTTTTTGCAGAGTTTGGATTGGTAATATTTGGAATGACCTTTCACTGAAATACCATGGGAATTTTATATTTAGATTGTAAAGTGTCTGGAACATTTTTCTGCTGCTTAAAATATTGCCATTTCCTCTCCAGTCCAGCTCAGCTTGTTATTCTAAGCAAAGTAAATAAATCTGTCATTCTGGATTTTATTTTGCTTCCTTTATGCGTCAGGGAGTGCTTTGATTCTTTTCAGGTTATCAGGAGGTTACGAGAGAGGGGTGAGCCCATCAGGCTGTTTGGAGAAACAGATTATGATGCATTTCAACGTCTGAGGAAGATAGAAATTCTTGCCCCTGAAGTGAACAAGGTAAGACTGGCTCCTGGTTACTTATTTGTATTTGGGGTAATCAATAAGTAACCCTAGAAAAGTTACTGAAAATACTTTGCAGTAACTGTTAATTTTCAGGAGGAGGGGGTAATAGACAGCAAACAGAATATGTGCTCTTGTCTCTTTTTTATTTTATTTTATGGGGAACTGTTAAATATCGGAGTTTTGTGCACAGTTATGATTATGTTAGAGAGTTCAGCCCTAGAAACCTACCAGGCCCTTGTCAGTTGGAAAAGAGACCTTCAGGTGGCACTAATACCTCAACTTGTTCTGCCCTTGCTTTTTAATGAGCAGAGAACAGTCATTTACTGTTAAAATAAACCTGTGTTTGTGATTATGTGAACCCCTGAGAATGCACAGGTAAGTAAGAGCAGGACTGCATACCATCTGTCTGGGATATAAATGATTTTTCTAATTCCTGGATTCCAGAGCTATAACTTGTTATAGAAATATCATTTTTCTCCCTTCCCTTTAAAGTAGCCATTAACTAAAAAACTGACTTGAAGATATAATCAATTTATTCCTTTTGTCTTAAGAAATGATCAGATAAGTGAAGAGATACAGTTGGGGTTTGTTCTGCATTCAATGTTAACCAAATTTACAGCCTTACTAACAGGGTGACAATTTGCATTTTCTTCCCTAATTTGTGACAAACTGAATGGCTTTAAATGTCTTTCCTGGGGCTGCCCATTAAAGGGAAGCCTTTTCCACTTTAAGTCTTTAAAATAAAGATAAACAGATCTAGAAATAAAAGCTCTGCTAATGAAAGCTTCCCCTCCAATGACATTGATCACAGGAGCAGGATTAGGAAATAGCCCATAAATAGGGTTGTGCTGGATTTTTGTTGCATATTTCAGTCACTCCTGTTGCTGTCTAGGGGAATTCTGCATGTTGTTTAGTCAATCAGCCTTGTGGTTCAAACATTTTTAGAGTAACTAAATGATTAATAGAAATGCTCCAGACAGGTAAGTATGATGATGGAAGAGGGGAAGTGAGTGTGCATATCCATTCCCTGTGGAGTGGCTGAATTTTTCTGAGGGTAAGAAATGTCTTACTCCTTTATACAGCTTTATATTTTAAGTCTCAAGACAAGAAGGCAAATCCTTCAGCTGTGGTTAAGGCAAGTCTTGTGTTCTATTTGAAAGGACCTTTTAACTTTATATGTATGGTTTTAAACTGATTCTATTTTTGTAGACACCTCTTCTAAAGTTGAGGATTTTAAACAGTGTATCTGTAGAAAACATTCTGCTATGGTTAAATAATTTGTAATAGAAGGAAACAGCATTATTGTTTTATGTCTGACACTGAAGGTGTGAGACTTATTTACAGCTTTTTTCAGGGCAGATGTGAAGACTTGTAGAGCTGATGATGGTTATGGTCTGGTTTTCATTTGATTTGGGGTGGTTCAGTGCATTGCTTGGAGAAAATGACTTGAAGGAAGCCCTAGACCCTGATTCCATCCTCCTGGCTTTTCTTTTTTTTTTGTGAAAATACTGTAAAAAGTGTTCTTAGTAGTTTTGAGCACTTCAGAAGTTCTTGCACCTGCTTTTTGTTAGGTGCTGAAGCAGAAACTGTTCTTGGAGTTCAGTTACATTCAAACAACAATGCTAAACCCTTATGTGGTTTTTACATAAATTGCACCTTAAACAGAAGTTGGATGCTCACAATGACAATACTGAACTGCTTTTATTTACTTGAGGGTTTTTTAATAAATTGGTCTTTTTTAAATTTTATTTTTCTTTTTTCTTCTGTTTTCTAGGGCCTAAGAAATGACCTGAAGGCTGCTTTGGATAAGATTGATCAGCAGTATCTGAATGAAATTGTAGGTGGCCAAGAAGCAGGAGATGATGACTCCCAGAATGACCTGAAAGTCCACGAGGAGAATACTACTATTGAAGAACTAGAAGTATGGGATAGATCATAACTAAGGGATGTTAGATGTAGTTTGCTGTGAGAAATCTTAAGGATTGTTTAGACAAAATTGTCTTCTTTTCAAAGCTGACTTAAGCATTTTGAGGTATTTGTAAGGAGAAAATTCAGGTTTCCAAGCCTGGAATTGCACTGTAGGTGCCTACAAAAGACAAGTGAAGACTCAAGTGGTCTTTGTTTTTAACACTTTATCCCAAAGGGAACAGATATTGCCTGCAAAGACGGTGATACAGTAAAGATTCATTCTCCAGGGATTTCAGAAATAGAGAGTTTAATTGCAGTACATTACCTGGTCATAAATGCCAAAGCCTTACCAATGAGTATTTGAGAGGGTAAAAGGTCAGTAGCAATTAATTTTCCCTATACAAGGAAGAATGACTCTGAAAAATAGACACACAGAAAGAATGTTTGATATGAAAACATCTAGGACCAAAAAAAAAAAAAAAAAAAAAAATCATTAGAACTAGTCAGACCACAGGAAATATAAGAAGTGGAGATAATGTGTCCCAGAAACTTGAGTGCAAATGGATGCTCTGTTCTTAAAGGATCCTGTGGTGTTTGTGTGAGTGAGTGGAGAGTGAGTGCTAGGAAATGCATTCAGCACCTGGTATTTCAGGATAATGTTTTGAAAAGCACATTAACTTGAGCTGAAGACTTTTACCCTTAATCTTCAAAACTCCTTGCAGGAGTTAATCTTCATAACGTCCTTCCAAAAGCATGTTTAAGAAATAATATGATTAATAACTGAAAGCTGAAGTGAATACATTATTATTAAGAAATAGTGTGGGATTTTTGTAATGGTGCCTGGGGTTCTAGTTTAAAATAACTGCATTACCAGAGTGGATAGCAGCAGTTATGTTGGAGCTACATTTTATTGATCTGTTAGCTCTCAAAATAACCCCTTTTTGTGGTAGTAGGGTGCACTTTGTTTGAGCCATGCAAACCATCTTTTTCTAAAAAGTTTGAAAACACCACATCTTAATTTTGTTACTTTAGCTGTATTGCCTTGAGCATAAAGGCTTACATTGAATTTGACTCCAAATTTAGGAGGTTTTTAAAAATAAAACTCACTTTGGAATCATGAGGGCAATGGAAATAGATTATAAATCCAACTATACCTACTGGAAAATGTTGATAAAACTTACTGTTAGTATTTACAGTTTTGACATTTTGGTAGGATGATGGAGTTTTGGAGCATACAGCTGGGCTTTTTTAGTGGTTTGCTGCCTGGTTTGGGTTTTTTTTAAAGGTTTGTTCCCTCAAATTCACTGTTGCAATTAAATGGTAAAAAGCCCTAGTACATCAGAGAATTAAAATAGCATAACAAAATAATTAGGTTAATTGATGGCTTTGGGGATCTCAAAAAATGCAGTTCACCCAAAGTTCCCCTTAATACAGCGCTGTCAGACAGCTGCTAATTATACCAATAATTTAGTAGTTAATGACTGAAGAATTACTGTTGCATTGACTTTTCAGAAATAATCATATTGGCATTGTGATTTAAATGTTTTTAATAGATTAATGAATTTCAGCAGCATCTGTAACGGTTTCATGACCAGTGTTTGGGATTTCTTGTGGAATTTATTGCAGTTCATGGTGCAGTGAACCATGCTCTGCTGTGCTGTTCTGGCAGACTAGGCAAAGTAGAAATAATGGCCTTTTTTTTCCCCCTGTTCCAGGCTTTGGGAGAATCCTTAGGACGGGGTGATGATCACTATGACATGGACATCATAACAAAGTTCCTGAAGGTAACAGACTCGAATTATTCTGTAGTTGTGTCATACTATTACTGCCATGCAGATACATTTCAAGAATAGAAGGGTGGGTTTCAGCTGCCTGAGAGGAAAATCTCACATGTAATGTGTAAGATATGGGTTTTTTGAAATGCTTGGCACTCTACAGCCTTTGTTAGTCACAACAGTGACTTGTGCCAGATCTGGGAAAGAGCTCTTGGGAGAGAAGTGTTCTTCTAAATCTGGTCCTGCTTTTCCAGACAAAATAAATATGGTTTAGATTTTCATGTGATATTTGAGGCAGTTGTCTGTAATTGCCTCTGTGTAGTACTGTGCCATCAAAACCTTCGGAGGAGTTTCCTTGGAAGAGTGCAAGCTGAATTAGAATGTCACCTAATACTGTTAGTGAAATTAGAGAGTTTTAAAGGAAGTCTACAGGTTCAAGTGGATGGCAGGAAATTGTTTCCTTGTTTGCAGGCAAGAAACCTTTGTTGCCTCAGCTGAGTCAGACGGTGCCTGTGTAACTGTTGTGGTGATCAAATTCACAGCAGGAGTTGAAGCTTTAATCTGTGTGTGTACATTTGAGATAAGAGGGTTGTTCCTGTCCCTCCTTGCCTATCCTTCTGAAAAAGGTTTTACCTTCTTAACTCAATTTCTCCAAAAAACTCCCTTTGCCTTGCTTGCTCAGCCTTCTGTTCTGCCTGCTGTGCCGGGGAAGTCACTAGGTGGCACCATGACACAGATGTGCTTGCTCCCTGCAGTTCCTGCTGGGAGTTTGGGCCAAGGAGCTGAATGCCCGAGAGGACTACGTGAAGCGGGGCGTGCAGGGGAAGCTGAACAGCGCCACTCAGAAGCAGACTGAGTCCTACCTGCGGCCGCTCTTCAGAAAGCTCCGCAAAAGGGTAAATCACCTCTCGCTGCCACTTCAGCCTTTGCTCCCCAAGTGGCAGCATTAGTGCCCTTTCTAGGGCAGTGTTAGCCACACTGAAGGACAGGGGTAGGTGAGCTGGTCACGGTTTCTGTATCTAGAGCTCCTGACACCCA
The DNA here is from genome assembly GCA_013401135.1 of Cettia cetti. Taxonomy (NCBI): domain Eukaryota; kingdom Metazoa; phylum Chordata; class Aves; order Passeriformes; family Sylviidae; genus Cettia; species Cettia cetti. The sequence goes on along the minus strand of VZUI01025769.1, from coordinate 39,121 downwards.
CTTCTGACTTTATCTCAATCCGTGAAATCTGCCCACCCACTGCTGTTGAAAGCAGCACCTGCTCCCTGGGTTGCAAACATGACAGAAAATTTGGGTTGCATTTTGCACTTTACCAGGTGTAACTGCTTAACCTCTCCTCTTCAGATCCTTCATCTGAATAGCAAACTTGTTTTCCTTTGTGACACTCCTCAAGCAAGGGTAGTTGCTAAACTTTGTATGAATGCGGAGTAAGATGATTTTCCTGAGCTGCTGTTCTGAAGTAAATATGTCTTTTTTTCTTTCCCCTCTCTCCTGTAGACACTTCCTGCAGACATCAAAGAATCAATAACAGATATTATTAAATTTATGTTGCAAAGAGAATATGTGAAGGTATGTTTGTTTGTACTCTTCCATCATGTTCACACTGTCTGGTTGTAAAAGATTGAGTTTATTGCTTCAGCATTCCTGGTTTTTTTTTTTTGTTGTTTTTTTTTTTTTTCATTTTTGAAGATTCATAGCTGGAAATACAATATCTATTCCAACAAAATGAAAAATGGCAGTGGAATGTTAGGCTCCAAGTAGTGTTTGATCCACTGCCTGACAGAAGATCTTTTTGAGGTTCATGGAATTACACAGCTTTGTAAACATGAAGAAAATTTTTCTCAGAGATGGGTGTATTAAGTTGCAGAGCATTCCTTTAGGAGAAACCTGATGTTCTAAGTTTAAATGAAAGTATTGAATAATAATAGGGTGTTGATTAATTAGTTAGGAATTAACTGAGGCAAGCTGAGTTAGTGAATATGAGGCATTGTCCCTTTCTTTTCTACTCTCACATTAAGTGGCCTGGTAAGGTTGAGGTAAGTTAATGAGAAGGTTTTTTGGATGAAGTCTGCTCACTGGAGGAGGCAGAAGTACTTTGGGACACAAGACCAAAGGCAGTGTTAGGTTTTATTTGTAGCTGCCTTCAGAAGTGGAACTCAAATACCAATAGCATTTGCTGAAGTAGCTTGTGTATGCAGAGAAAACAGAGCTGCCTTTTTCCTTTAAATTTCTAGTATTTCTTACTATTCTTGTGAGGATTTGGCGTAATTTGTCAAGTGAGCAAGCAAACCTGCTTTTGATGCTGAAAAATCTTTATACAGCCTAAGGCAAATTTAATCCAAGTCATTTGGAAGCAGAACTGAACATGTGGCATGCATGATAGTGGGGTTTTATTTTGAGGCATTTTTTCTCTTGATTGTCGTCATTATGTGGAAACTCCCTTTCCAATACCTTCTCGAACTAATGAGCATGCAGGAATGCTGTGTATCTCTGGGTTAATCAGAAGTGCTTCTCTCTCCTGGAGGTGCTTGCCTTTAAGTAAACTTCACAGAGAGATTTTGGATGACTTGAGAACACATTTGGATGTTTTGTTGTTTTGTTTTTGTTTTTGGTTTTCTTACCTTAGGCTAATGCTTTTACAAATGCTCACATCCTTTTCAATTTTGCTTCCCAAGAGACTTGTCTTTTTTTGCCTTGTCTTCTGTCTCTTTTTGCCTGCTGCTTGCTTTGTGCAGCCTAGTGAATACTGTCAGCCACAAATTCTTGCTGCTTTGTTAGTTGAAAAGCTTGAAAGATTTTAATTTTGAAATCAATGTGTTGACAGCAGGCAAATGCCAGAATTCAAGTTGTCCACTCTGCCTTAATTAACCCTGTTGTGACAGTCCTGCAAGGGTCTTTAATTGCATGCTCACATACTGTTTCATCACAAAAGTACATTTAAGCCAGCAAGTAGGTATTTGACTAAGACTGTTCAGTTTCTGCCTCATGCAGGTGATGACTAAGCTCTGTCCCCTCTTCAGATTTGCTTTTAGGTCTGTCTGCCACCCCCTGCCTTGTTCATTATTTACCTCTCAGTTTGTTCAGTGCTAGCTGGAAAGAATCTGCACCCACTGGTCATGACTGCTGCTTCTTATTGTCCAGTTTCTGAATAGGTGGTGATAAATGAACTCTTTATCTGTGAATTTTGTAGCTGCTCTGTAATAGAGAAGGAATGTCCTGTTCCATGTCCTTCAGGTTTTTTCTGTAATTGTATATGTCACTTGCTGGTTCTCAGTTGTTACATTGGGATTTTTTTAAGCTCTGTCTTTTCCTTTCTCCCTTTCTTTCTATCAATTTTCCTTTTGAATTTTATCCCTGTTTTTCCCCAGGAATGTTTTCTGTTACAGCTTTAAAACAGGATCTGGGCTCTTTATGGGGAAATTCCTGATTGATTTACTGCTGCTACTGCTCTGGCCTTTAGCATGGGTACAAATGTAACCCTATTTAACCAGAGATGGTTGAGTTGAAAGCAAACCCAGTAAACCTTAGCTTTGGTCAAGGTTTGCCTTGGTTTGGTCTGCCTTTTTCCCAAAGGAGAGTCCATAGTCCTTGCTTCCCTCGGAGCTGCATGCGGGAAGGCGCGTTGCGCAGTTGGTTGATACCATGCGGTGACAGCAGATCAGAGAGACTGCAGTGGGTGTTTGCCAGCACCTGGCAGTGCAGAAATGCTTTGTGTGGTGCTGCTGCAGTGGTGCTGCTGCAGTGGTGCTGAGTGAGGCCCTTCCCCTGCAGGCCAACGATGCCTACCTGCAGATGGCCATCGGGAACGCGCCCTGGCCCATCGGCGTCACCATGGTCGGCATCCACGCGCGCACGGGCCGCGAGAAGATCTTCTCCAAGCACGTGGCCCACGTGCTCAACGATGAAACTCAGAGGAAATACATACAGGTAATGGCAGCTTTGGACACCCAGCAGGTCTGCTCGTGCAGGGGCATCTTTGAGGAGCATCAGGGTCAGGTGATGTGGTGAAAGGGAAATGGACAGGGTAATTTGGGTCAAGCAGAACATCTGGTTAATAGTAGCTCATCCTGGACCTGCAGGCTGTTCACTGCTGGGCCAGGAACATCTAATGGGTTTTTCTGAACTGCTGTGATCCTGCATGAACATCTAAGCAGCTGTGAAGGCAGGCTTGATTCTCCTGAGGCCCCTCACTGCTTAACTCATGTTTTAAACATGCACAGAATTTAATACTGTAAAATTCGGTCCTTCTGACTATTTCTGCAACTAGATAAATGCATTCATTAATAAGTTCAGCAATCTGGGCTCAAAATTCCAGGTTTAGTTCCTCCTGGGCATCTTCATACCCATGTGGACTTCTGATTGTGGAATTAGTGGCAGTGCTGTTTTTCTACTCTGTCCTTTCAACACAGTGGGTGCACAGGTCTGAGGAAACAAGCCTTCTCTCTTTGTATTGTTAAATCTGTTTGGCTCTTGCCAGTTGCAGTTCCACTGAGATAAAAAAATCATCTGGGTTAACTCTGAAGCCTCCACAGCAGCATCACAGAGCTCAGAGCTCCTGGCAGGGGAGGTTTACATAAATGTCTTCCTTCTGCAGCAGCAGGACTCCTGTTGCTTTTCAGCTTCTGCAGATGCCTGCAAGGAAATTGCTTGCAAAATGCAACCTCCCCTTCTGCTCTGAGTCTCTCTGAATTTGGGCTGTGAGTATAACCTTTGGTTTCTGTTCAGCTCTACTGTTTAATAGCATAGCTTGAAAAAAATGCCATTGTGAAATCACAGGGACCTCCAGACACTTACAGATACGACAAATTAAATTTGACCAGTTATTTTGTAAAGTGAAAATTGGCATGTGGATTATGCATCTTCAGAGACAGACTCCAATTATGCTTGGAAGTATTTAATGGATGAAATAGTTTTAAACTAAATAATGTTGTTATGGTCTGTGTTAGTCAATGTGGCCATAATGGTGAATAATTCATAGAATCACAGAATAGTTTGGATTGAAAGAGACATTAAAAGACCATCAAGTTCCAACTTCCCTGGCAGGGGAACCTTCCAGACCAGGCTGCTCAATAATTGCTCTTCTCTGTCTATTTTCCACTCCTGGAGCAGAAGGATTTGTACTCTGGAGTGTTGCTTGGGCTCTCTTAACATAACATATCTTGTGGAAAATGTGTATGAATTCCCCAGTTTCTCCCTTCTCTGCTTTTGGGGCTACATCCTGAAAATCCTTGAGTTCACCTTAGCATTGTAAATTTCATATCTCTGCTTCTAAATTACTCAACTCACTTCAAGACGAAGTTGGCTTTAAATATGCATGTTCTCCATGTTGGTTTTAAACATTGGGTCTTGTTTGAGAAGTTTGGTCCAAACTGGAGCTTGGGATATTTGTTACCCGTGCTCCCAACAGCTGCCTGAAGCTAACATGTTCCTGATGACAGCACCCTGGAGTGAGAGCATCCCAAAGAGTCATTATGGTGCTGGGACAGACTTTCCATGCTTGCCTGCATTAGAAAGGCCAAAGCATCATCCTGTTGAATCATTTTTGACTCATCCGAACAATTTTTCCCTGAGTGAGGAGCTGCCCTCTGTGAGGAGAGTCTCCTGACAGGGACATGACTCTGCCATTTGGAGTACAATGTCACTGCTAAATTACACTTCTACTACAGCAGTTAGTTTTGTTTTCTGTTAGACTTTTCTGTGTGACTTGAAAAAAGATAATCACAGGCTTCCTGTCATGGTGTTTTTTGGCAATTGATGCCTTGAAAAAACTGAAAAGTCCACATTTTGCCTTTCTCCTTTATTGTTCCAGTTTGCTTCTGTGGTGTCCTGTGTGGTACCACAGTTCTCCTCCTGAGAAGTGTTTGGTTCTTGCCTTGGCTGTATAGCTTGTTTTGAAATTGCTTTTTGCTCTTTAAAATTAATTTTAGTATTCAGCTTTCTTGTAAATATCTTTAATTATGATATCATTTGCTCCCTTGCTGATAAAGAGGGATTAAAGAATTGCTGTGATCCTTCACTGTGAATTCTACCAGGTGGGACTGAAGCTGTAGCCTTTTTGATTGTGCCTCAAATTCCTCTAATATTGAAGAGAACCTCCAACTTTGAACAGAATAACAACCAAAATAAAAATCCCAACCTCAAAATAGCAGCCTTTCCTTTTTAATTCTTCTTGTAGAGCTTAAGAATACTGTAGGCTTTTAAGTTTGTTCAACAGCTGCAGCCTTATTACAGAATTGTCCTTGTTTTGTTAATTCCTAGGGGCTGAAGAGGCTCATGACCATTTGCCAGAAGCACTTCCCAACAGACCCATCCAAGTGTGTGGAGTACAACGCTCTGTGAGGCTCTGCAGGGCCAGGCTGGGACTCTCATTCCTGTCTCCAACACCCAGAGAGGATGGAAGAGGCAGAGTTTGAGCCTCAACATCAACAAGAACTTGGGGTGGGCTTTGCAAAAAAAGCAGAAAGGAGTTTGTTTTTGTTTTGTTTTGTTTTGTTTTACTGCTTCCTTTTCCCAAGCCCCATTTATTTAGGTTTATTTTGAAATCTGTGCTTTTTGCTGAACACATCCAATGTACAGCAGAGGGATGGGCTTTGAAGAGTTTAAGACCAAGACAATGACCAAAGGACAATGCACATGACAACTGCTTTTATTTCAGTTTGTTATTCAGGGAACTGTGCAGTCTGAATTGTTTCCCACATTTTAGAGCTTTAGGTGAGTCTCAGCCCTGCAAGGAGCATATGTAGAGCTTTTTTTGGCTGATTTTGCATTGGAGACTAACAGGGGGAGATGATTAGAGGGAAGCAGTCGAATCTGAATCTTGGTTATTTCTGTAAATATAAAGACTTTATTGGCTAATCTTTCATGTGGTATTTATCAGGAATAAAAAAAAGGTTTTTATATTTCTCAGCCTCAGTGCAAAGAGTTTTTGATCTTGAATGCATCTGATTTGGCTTTTTGGTTTTGGTTTTTTTTTTGGTAATGACATTTTTAATATAAACCTTCTGGGCTTGGGGAAGTAATCTTATGGCTCTTGAGGCTTTCAAATTCCATTTTTATACATCTGGAGAAAATTTTCAGTCTGCTGGGCATTGCAGAGAAAATAATTAGGACCTCCCATGACCATGAACAGTATTTCTAGCAGCCACAAGTCTTTACCATTGTGTATCCTGACTAGGAATGGTGAGGAAACTCATGGGAACGATGATGTCTAATTCTGCATAAACAGTGAAATATTGAAACTTTATTAGTTTTGAGCAGAACCACTTCCTGAAGAAATGTGTCATTATTCCATTGAATGGGTTTGTCTGGGTCCTCACCTCAGCTGGCAGCCTGGAGCAGGAACTGGAGCCCTCTTCTCAAGGAGTGGACCTGTCTCCCTTGGGTATTCCCAGTGTTTTGTGGCACAGTGAGAGATCCTGGGGGATGTGAGCTGGGAGGAGTATCTTGGAGAACTCCAGGTTCTTCTGGAGATTCTCTTGGATTCTGAAGTGCGTCTTTGGGCACAGGAGATTTTCTGTGTCTGGAGTGTTTGACCCCAGAGAAAATGTCAGGAGCTTAAAGTTCAGAAGTAATAAAATGAGGCTGATGAGACCTCACTGTCTCTTGGGGGAGGGGCCTTTGGGGAGGAGATGGGGATTTGTGGGGATGTCAAGAGTGGAAGAGTTTCATTAACAGTGGTTTCTGGGGATTTTCTTTGCAGTGCTCTCTACAGATACTCTTTGGGGGCGTTATTACAACAGAAACATTTGTAACAATGCAACTTCATCCCTCTCCCCACCCAGACAGTTTCCTGAACTGTTTCTTAATCTTTATCTTGACCTTAGTTTTGAACTCTGTAAATAACTGAGGGACAATATTGTCCCTTGTTCAGAAGAGCTGTAATTTCCCTGGAAACTGCAGCAAGTGAGTAGCCAGGAGATGGTTTAAGGAGCATTGTATCATCTGCTTCAGCAGGAAGCAGATTCCTTAGGGGATCTGTAATAGTGCTCGATGGATTTTTCCTTCCTGCCTCAGAGCTAATTATTGAGGAGAATTTTAATGGTGCCCTGAGAGCTGGTTTGACTGGGGATGTGCCTCCTGTAGGGATGTGAATTTGAGGTTGGAATGTCTTTCTCTTGATCAGGTTTTAAGGAATGTGCCTCCTTGCTGACAGCCCCTGAAATACAGCCACCTTGCTTGAATGAATCCCGTGACAGAAGAGCTTTATCCCCTCGCAATGCATGGAATGGTGCTGGAACCGAGGAGCTGCGAGCTGCTTTCTCACGGCACATCCGTGTAAGAGTTTCCAGCTGTCCAGCACGTGGGAGCCAGCTCTGCTCCTTGGGGGATGGCAGCCAGGGGAACACTGTTAGGGCAGCTGCTTTTCATCATTGGGTGGAGGCTCTTTGCAGCTGGATGGCCCCAAATTGCAGCTACCAGACCGTGATCAAATAGTTAATAATGCTTCTTAGCCAAAAAAATCCCAACCCTCAGTCTGGTTCAGGGAGGAGTGGGTGTGGTGCAGCTGTCACACTGCTTGACAGTTTGGGGGTTTTTTTTTGTGGGAAGGGTATGTTTCAGTTTAGCAACTTACTTTTCCCTCTAGGCTTTTCCAGATGTTTATTTCTGATAATTCTTGTATTAGGCGGAAATAACTCCGCTGAATCCCAAGACTTGTAGCCTTAGGATGAAGTCAGGAGTTTGCCATAGCAGTGTCTGGAGTGGCTTTGGGACTTCAGTGCCCCTGGTCATTTTTTGCAGTCCCTGTGGCCCTTTACCAAGCCTGGCTGTGGAAGGGCCTGTGCAAGGTGAACCCTAAAACTGTTGGGACCTACCAACCGGTACTGATAATGGTATTATTGTGCCTGGTGGTGGTTAAATGCCCTAAATTCCCTATTTGCTGTTTGTGCTGCTGGTTCTTAGGGTAGGCGTGTGTGGGACCAGTTTATTTTAATGGAGGAACTGGGCTCCTCTTCAGCTGGCTGCCATAATGTCACCACCATGAATCCAGTCTTGCCCAAAGAATGAACCTGATTGGGATGTAAGTGGCTTCACTTCTCAGGGGGAAGAGAGTGCTCCAACTCCTGGAGCCAGGGAGTGACAAGCTAACGTGGTGCCTTCAGAGGGCTGGCACAAGGTGGGCAGTGCTGGTGTCAGATCTGGAGCAGGCTGCCCTGATAGCTGCTCCTGAGGTGGTGAAGGCACTGCTGGAGTCACTGCCAAGAAATCTGAGCCAAGGTCCCAGAGGTCGGGGGGTGACTGAAAACCTTCCCTGGGGCTGTTTGGTCCATGCCAGACCCTCCTGGGGATTTACTGCAGGCACTGGTTCCCACTCAGCAGTGCTGGGCGAGGGTCACAGGGGCTGCCTGCCTCTGGGCTGCTGCCACTGGGCTCCCTGTGCGATGTGGGGGGGACTGGGTGGATGATACAGGAGGGGAAGAGGCTCCCTGGACAGTGGAAACAAATGGAAGGGGCAGGAAGTCAATGGCACTGGGAAGTGTGGGAGGTCCCATGTGAGACTCGTGTGGCTGTTGGAAGCTGCCTGTGGTTTTGGGGGGTGCTGGATGGCCAAAGGGGTCACTGCTGCCCACAGAGGGGACAAGAGTGATGTTAAGTGATGTCCCTAACCCTGTGCAGGGGTCACTGCTGCCCTCCCGAGCTGGAGCAGCCTCTTGGAGTGGGTTCCCTGGGGAAGTCACCACCAGGCAGTTCCTAAGAGCAAGGGCAATGTGCTGGTGCTGAAGCGTCCCACAGCCGCTGGAATTGCTGAAAAGCCTTGCAGCAACGTGGCATCCAATCCATGTGAGTGAGTGTTAATTTTAGTTATTTCAAGTTGTGTGTTGGAAGTAAATATTATTTGTGACTTTGCTTCCCACAGTGGTGGGACGTCAGTCACACTGTATCCTCCTGAGCCCCTGGGAGCAGGGCTTGGGAGAACAGGGCAAGAGTGAGCATGGATCTGCTGGCTCCTGAATGCTGAGGGAGCTCTAAAGGATGGGCTTTTCTGGGGGAATGCCAGTGTTTCCTGCAATCAGGCCCCAGAGCAGCCAAGGAGCAGATCCCTCATGGATTTCCTGGCCAGCTGTGCACACATCTGGACCCAGCATCTCTAGCTGTGGTAAGGATTGCCTGGGCTCTGCCCTTCCAAAGAGACCATGGCAAGGTTTCATTTTGAAAATGCTTTAATAAGGAAGTGTTGACAACACCGTTTTGCAAAATGTAAAGGTAACTATACAAATTCTTAATACAAAAAGAATAAATTAAAAGCAGATCTTCTTTAATTCTGCAACTTTTTCTACAACATACATTTTTTTTTCCTTGATTACAGTTGAACAGAATCCAGTAAAATCATTTTCCATGCTCTAAAGTCAATTTCAGGAGAGACCTAATTTTTTTTCTTTTTTTTTTTTTCCTTTTTTTTAAACTAGAGAGTCCATTTTACACAACTTGTAATAAAACTATTGACATTAATATATATGTAAAACTTTACATCTAGCTAACTAAGCAGTAACTGGTCATCTGATAGCACCTGAATGGGGATCGGCTATGCCTGAAACTAAAACTAATACAGAGTGAAAACAAATTGGACTGTTTCAACATTTTCAACACTCGACTGCATATAATATCATTTAAAAATAAACCCTGCCTCCCAGCACAGCCCCATGCAGGGACTGTCCCCCGGCTCCTGCCCACACAGAGGGAGTGTCAGACACAGAGACTGAACATGGTTGTGGCTTTATGGCAGATGGAGCCTTGAAAAATAAAAAAGTAAAGGAGGGGTTAAGTTGGTAGTCAAGTGCTTGTCTATAATAGCTATGTATATACCCCTCCGTGTTATACTTAAATATGTTAATCTCATATGATTAACATTTTATGTACATTTGTGTTTAATTGAATTGAGCTAAACAGTAAAACCTGTTTTACTTAATCTGTCTTTACTACCAGACTGGCTGCTCACATGTGCCTTGATTGCAAACCAGAAAAGCAGAACACAAAGCAAAACTCAATCCGTTTCTAGAAAGCTTTTTCTCCACTCCAGCCTGTTTGCATTTCAGGCTAAGTATTTTCATTTCTCCCCCCTAATTTCAGGGCTGCCACCTTTTAACCTTTGCTGCAAAACTGCAAGAGCTGGTCTTGGAGGAATTAATGTTTCTTCCTGTGGTGCCCAGAGGCCTCATAGTGCCGCTGTTGTTGAATTCTTTTTAATTAAAAGAAGGTACACATTAAAAAAAAAAAAAAAACCAACAAAAAACTAAACTAAAAACCCAAACCACTTACCAGGGAAATTAAAAAGAAAACAGACAGTTGCTCAGAGCCCCTAAAAATCCTTGGGCTAAATTATTTGCTGTAGCTTAATTTGGTCCTTATTTAATCCTTTCACTTTAGCTACCAAATCTTATCAGTAAAATGTCATTAATCAGTACTATCTCTTATCCAGCTAAAAATCCAATTAGGAGCTTGAAATAATTCCCATGTTAAAGACCCCAAAGCACAAAGAGATGGTGAAAATAGCATTTTGCATGTCCAGATAAAGGCTGCAATCTCACCATTGGCTGTTCTTCCACAATTGAAAGTAAGGCTTCAATTACTGTCACAGTGCGTTGCACTCCTGGGTGATGCCTCAGGGAGGCCCAAAAGCACAAGGTTTGTGTGGTCACCTTTGTAAACCCTTTGCCAGTGTTTTTGGGGGCTTTTTTTCAGGAGGATAATTAATTTATGCTTCATGTACGAACATGAAAGAGTTTCCTTATCATAGAATTATGGAAGGGTTTGTGTTGGAAGTAAAAGCATCCAGTTCCAACCCCTGTCATGGGGCAGGGACACCTTCCACTCGACCAGGTTGCTGAGAGCCCCATCCAGCCTGGCCTCTTGCCCAGTCCAATCCTGGCTCTGCCACAGGTTTCCCTGGACAAGTAACAGCCTTTCTGCCTGTCACTGCCTCATCTCTGCAAGGCCTCCTCCTCACCTCACCAGTGATGCAAGGCAGCAGTGCCGGGAACCAAAGCCAACACTTCTGGTGCGAGTTGCAGAAAGGAATTGGCATGAGCTGCTTGCATTAATGTTTAGAACCCCCATCGTTTTTCAAAGCCTAATTACACAGAACCCATTCTCTTTTAAAAGCCTGGAATGCAGTTTTCCAGCAATCTTAATACCAAAAGGTGTGGCAGCCCCCCAAGTCGCGGTGTTTAATTTGAAACGTTTCGCTCTACTTTGTCTGGTAGACGCTGTTGTTATTCTTGGAACACACGCACACACACACACTCACACTTTTTTTTTTCCTTTTTCCTTAAACTAAAGCTAACTTCAGTTTCTGCTTTTCACAAAGTAACCCCCTCCAGCCGTTTCTTTTAATGCCTTTCCCATAGGAAATCATCGTTTGCACGCACCAACGGGGGAAGGCCGGGCGCCCGCCCCCATCGAGTGGCAATAAAAACAGCATAGCACCGCAGTGAAGACTAAGACGTGCCAGCTTCAACATCCACCTAGATTGTGCACTTGTTCGTTACAAAAGTGTCTTTGAGGCCTTTGAAAGTTCCATGGCTTGACATGTATAAAGCATTGCTCGAAAGTATGTGTAAACTTGCAGCTCCTTCCAGGCCGCGCTCGTGCTACTCCGCTTGGTGTCCGCAGGCAGCTCCCGCTCGTGTCCGACGCCTCGCTCGGTCGCTTCTGTTTCTCCCCCGAGGGGAAGAGCTGCTGGTTGTCCAACCCTGCTCCAGGAGCCTTCCTGCTGCCCGACAGGCTGCTTCCCCCCACGGCAGCTCACGGTGACGAGCCCTTTGCTACACTGCTGCTAATGAAGGGAAGGGGAACTGAGATGTGGACGCAGCTTGGCCGTGTCAGGTCGATCGCGATGTGCTTTCCCTTGGATTTCACCTTAACGCTTTGTGCAGAAATAGATTCGAATTTATTGGCTGTATCTGTTTGTGGAAAGGGTTTTTTTGGCAATTTTTATCTCTATCAAAACAACCAATACAATCCCAACCTCTCGGTGTATTGGTGGGCACTCTGTGCCAGCCACAGAGATGCTGTGAGTGCAGTACTTGCCTCTGCTTTAGGTAATGCCTTTGTAAACCTTGTCTGTCCAGTTCAGTAGTGGCTTGCAGACAGCGATGCTGTGATTCCAGCCCAGATCTCAGATCAGTGTGTCTGCAGCACTGGGGGTTGTTTTGCTTGTGTGTCGGTGGACTCCAAATGAAGAAGGAAATGCCATTTTGCAAGGGGTGGTCGTGTCTGCCATCAAGTTAAAGAAGGGAGATGTTCTTGTAGCTAGAACTTGCTGAGCAACTCATCTTGCCAACGGTGGTGTGGAGATCTTTGGCAGTGCTGACCTGATTGTGAGACTGACACATCTCGATTGGATTTTCTATTTCAGAACAGATGCACTTTCAGAAATATGATCTTCATTTCTCAGCCTCCTATTTCTACCCCCTTAAAATAATGCTGTTGGCTTCAGCTTGCAGGTCATGGAACTCTTACTGCTGTCACATGCTGTGGAACACTGTTCTTTGATATGAGCCTTGAAAGGCTTCCATCGTTTCAAAGGAAAACCAAATCTGAAACTGACTCTTCAGAGGGCTGCTCCTCTCCCCCCACTGCCCCGTGGCCGTGGGAGGGACGGGCACCTGTCTGCAATGGGATGTGCTGCACTCTGCTGCTGCCGTGGGGGATGTCTCAGGGCCGGTGTTCCATAAATGTTGTCTTGAATTGCATCGTGAAAAAAAGTGCTTAGAGTTGAAGCTGGTGCTGGGTGACAGTGCATCTGGGTAAGGCAAATGAGAGGCAGTGAGGTGATCTCAGAATGGCATTGATGTGATTAACTTGAGGTCAGGGGTTCACACTAGAGTTCCAGGCTTGGCTTTTTCCTGCCCATACCACTGGACATCTGCTAATTCTGGATAGAGGGGAGAATCCAGGAAACAGCTATCATTGTAGTTCCTGCAGGAGAAAGGAAACTTTGTTAGGACAGTGAGTGCTCTGGGAAGTTCAACCATGAGCATAAAACATTGTGCTATGGGTGGAGAGGAATGCAGGGTATTCACAGATCCCACTCTGCCTGTGTCTTCTTCCCCCCAGCAGGGTACAGCAGCAGTGCTGTGCCTCTGCCCTGCCTGAGGGCTCTGCTGCTGTCCTGCTCAGTACCTTGGGATTGAGATTTTTCTATAGGATGTTCTTGCTCCTTAGAGCAGCTCACTTGGCCATGGGCTGTATCACCCCGTGGGGATGTTGGAGGAGGAAGGTGGTGGCACTTTCTGTAGCACTTCTGCTCTGGGCAGAGGCTTGTGCATCACCAAGCAGTCCCAGAGTTAACGTGGCTTTCCAGGGATGGAGCAGGAAGGGACTCATGAGAGCGTGCCAGGTCTGATGTGGAAAGGACCATGTTCTGTTGCAGTGGCCTAGTCCTCATCTTGGGCTGTGTTTCCTGACAAGCTACTGCTTCTTTTGCTGCCTGGCTTTTTCTTTGCCTGTACTGAGCAGACAAAACAATGCATAAGAATTTTCTTTGCTATTTACATTAAGAGCTCTAACCAGCCCAGCTCCTGGCTTAGGCTGTGGAGCTCCTTCCCAAAGGAAAACAGGGCAAACTCTGGATCTATTGAAAAGTGACTGCTGTATCTGTGCAGTCATAGCCAGAACTGATGTCTCTCCCTCACACTTTTACTTCCAAACTAGAGATTGTTTTGAGGCCAAAAGCAGGAGATGCATATTTTTTCTTTTTACTGAGGGATTATCACTCCTTCCTGCATTCCCTCCCCTCTTCACAGGACTGATCTCACATCTGGTGCAGTTCCTGCTTCCTCTGCCCTGTTTTCCACCTGGTTTCCCTGGGATTGATGTCTGAGAGGAACCTAAGCAAGGGCATCAACATTTGCATGTTAAAGAGCCTTTTGTTTCCCAGCTCTGTGCTGGAGTGCAGAGGTTTATGGGATAACTCTAGAAAGCTGGGCTTGAAATACTTGACAGATGCCAGCTGTGAATGGTTGTAGATTCAAATGAGAGTGTCAGACAGCGATGGCAGTTTAATTAAAATAGAAATACTCTGAGGATTTTTTTGTTCCCTTCACCCTTCCCCCTCTGTCTTCCCACAGGAGTGGGGCCAGGGTTGCTCCTTGTTCCTAAAACCTCTCTGCTGGTGCTGTTGCTGCAAACAGCCTCAGCTCTGCAGCAGGGAGGGAGGAAGGGGTGATGGAGCTGTGGCCAGGTCCTCTGAGCTTACCCAAGCTCGTGTCCTCACCACACTGCTCCCAGACTGGTCCCCAGCACTCTGCCCACGCTGCTTTCTCTTGTCCCGAGCCCTGATTTGTTATCCCCCCCTCCCTGCTCTCTGTGCCCCTTCAGCCTCTGCAGGGACACAGGGTGGGCTGGCCCCAAGTCCCTTTCACAGGGGAGAGTGCTGCAGGCACAGACTCGCTGGGAAGGCACAGAGAGGCCTCAGAATGCTGCCAAGCACTGCAGGAAGCCTTGCTGGCAGACAAGCAGGCACAGCTGAAGGGCAGCTCTGGCAGGACAGCGCTCACGGACTGTGGGGCACAAGGAGGAAAGAACAAAACGTCCCCTTACTATACCTCTATTCATCAGTACTTTGGTGGGTTGGAGACTGAGACTCATCCATAGTGGGTGAGTTGTCTGTTGCTTCTCTGAACAAAGGAGAGCCAAAAAGGAGGAAAGAGGAGAGAGGAAATGTTAAAGAAAAGAAGTGACACAGACATTGTTATGAGCTTATTAATCCAGTGGGGAAACAAGTTGATGAATCATCTTTAGAAAAAGTTAGTGACACAAAAATATGTTGGGGAGAACTGTCCATCTGTTGAGTTGTACTGGGTGGGCACAGCTGCTCCTGCAGTGGAGGGATCCGTGTAGTGCATCTAATGGCAGACTGAATGCACTCCTGTATTTGTACACCTTGGGTGCTATGCTCAGGTACAAAACAAGTATTGATTTGTCTCCAATTCTTTTTGTGCTGGTTGTTGGTGAAGGGCCTAAGCTATAAATCCAGGTAGCTTCACTTTCACCAGCTGAGAATCTGGCTTGATGTATTTTTGCTTTGAGAGACGAGGTGCAGGACTTAGCTTGAAAGGAAAAATAATAAAAGCTGGGATTATCCAAACAGATGTCTCAGCTAGCTGCTCACCAGTTTTAATTCTGATCATTATTGAGATATTTACAAGAATTAGGATTGGGATGGAGACTAAGATTTGAATTTAGACTCAAACCCTTAATAGTGGAAATTGCAGTGTATGGTAAAGGTAGGTACCATTTTGCCTATCTTGCTGTCCTTTGACTTTTTTGTGAAATGGGACCGAGAACATTCTCCTTTTCTAAAGCTGGAAGCACATGCAAAGACCGTATGAGGCTGGATGCAAAATGTGTGAATTTAAAATCCAGGTAAGCCTAAGGAGTTGTGGTTATGGTTCTTCTCATCTCTGATTTAAAGTGCAGTCAAGAGCAGTGCTGGAGTAAAACCAGAGGTCAAACCTGGTGATATGGGTAATTAAAGAGCAGGAGATTTTTCCAGTGGCTTCACAGTGAAATGTTTTCAAAGTTAGTCCCAATTCATGACTCAGGCTATCAAATCTGTTTTCCTGTTCAAAGGACTAGGGTGTTTTGAGGACTGTAGTGTCAGATCTAGCTGATCTTGCCAAAATCTCATCCCACAATCTGGGATGTGCTGAGTTAGATGGGATCTGGAAATGACCTTTATTTCACATGGCAGGACAGAATTGCTGGACAGAGAGTGCTAGAGAATACCCTTGGGAGCTTGCAAAAGGCTGTTTATTTACTCCTGGAACTCCCTGCCTTATAAAGAGGTGCCAAAGAACCCCATTACTGTATTTACATTAGTAATGGCTATGGGTGTGTAATGCTTCCCTCACACTCTGGTGAGGCACCTTCATGTTAGTGGTAGCTGAAAAAAGATGCCCTTAAAAGTCATGCAGACACATTGCTGGGGAAAACTGAGCACAAAAATGAGGTTGCTGCACACACAGGTATGGCAGGCACTGAACCTTGCCTTTTCAGCAAGGTGTTGGTGTGGACAGACAGTGTGATGGCTGCTAAAAATAAACATCAGCCATTTCAACATACAAAGACTGGAGGAAGGAGACTGTCCAAGCAGGAGGAACCTGCAAGGCTCCTTTTCTTGTGGATCTGACACTGCTTGGAGCAGTGCTGGGTGTGGATGACTCAGCCATGTCTTGGTCAGCCTAAACCAGAGCTCCACCACCACAAGAGCACAGGTGGGAGACTGGAAATGCTCCATGTGGATGTAGGCTATGGAGCACGTGGGAAACATTCCCCATAGCTGTGCTTGTGTGTGGGGAGCTTTTTCTCACTGGCACTGAGGTGGATTCTCTCAGCTGCCCCCACAGACACTCACCCAGTCTGCCACGTGAGGATGTGGTGGGGGCTGCCCGGCGGCGTGGCTGCCAGCTCGCTCGACGGCGTGGAGCTCCTCTGGCTGTGAGGTAAGGCAGCTGGAAAACAACCAAGGGTGGAGAAGAACGACTGGTGAGGTGAGAACACAAAGGTCAGGGAGGTTCAGAAGCATCAGCTGGTCAGGCCAGCAGGAACATGTCTGGCTGGGAGTAAACACAGCCTGGACGGACCTCGCCCTGTTCCTGGGTGACTGCCTGAACGTGGCACAAGAGCACAGCCTCTGCTGACACTGCTGCACGTCAGGGGCTGGATCTGGCCTCAGCTCTGCAGGAACACTCAGTCTCCAACTGAATGCAGTCACCCAGACTCTCCTGATCCTGCCTGGGACACACCACACTTCTCCCAGGTTGCTGCTGCCTGGACTCCATGGGTCCTGAAGTGGAGGAGCTCAGCCTGCCAGGCTCAGCCTCCTGTTTCCAGGGCTGGTGGGAGATGCTTTGTGTCCCTAGGAGCCAGGGCTGGCAGTGGTGAGAGCCTGGACAAGTACACTGTTCATGTGCTAGGGAGGAAGACAGCTCTGAAGATTTCAAAAGCTACAACTTCTTTTCACTGTGGATTTGTAAAAAATGCCTGGCTTTGTTGACAGTCCTCTTAGGGACCAAAGAAAGGCTTAGCTTACTTGAATGAAGACAGAAGCAAGCTGTACTATAAATGGGCAGTGGTTCTTGGGGGAATTTCCCTGGTGAGGGTCCAGCAAATAAATCCACCTGACTAATCTTTCCTCATCCTCAAGTCTATGCAGTGTTGACCCTCTGAATTTAATACATGCCTAAAATTTAATACATGCCTAGAAGTCTGATCCTCTTTGAAGGACAGTGTGCAGCCCAACTGACCTATCAGCTAGGACTGATCAGCAGAAGTTATGGAGGCTTTTACCTGGCACCCTTCTCTCTGCTCTTAAGTTCTTTAGCTGTTGCCAAATTACACTTAAAGAGAAAATCAAATTTTAATCTGCTTCTTGGAGCTGGCAGCTCCTGTGGTCAGTATCCTCCTGTGGCTGTGATTGGGAGAAGATTCTGAACACAAAACCAATCTATGCTGTCAACTGGTCAGGCCATGCTGTGATTACTGAACATACTTGTGCTGCAAGGTATCACAAGTTTAAAGACCCAGTTGAATGGGGGAATGGACTGACTGACAGTGATTTCTGTGTGCTCTCACCCCAACCCCACCATTTTCCTGAACTGCTACCTTTTTCAAACCCAAAAGCTTTCCATTGTTCAAGCATTTTCTCTTCTGCATGGAACAGAAATACCCATCAACCAAAGAGAGGAAGACAGATTTTCATAGGGACACACAGGATGGTTCTAGCAGCTACTCAGTTGTGTCTTGGTCCACCCCTGGTACTCCTATGAACGTTGGCCTCACACATCAATCAGCCTCCTCTTGGGCAGCTGTTGGTGGCCCACGAGGAGCCTCTGACTCCATTCTGAGTTGGCAGCGAGTGCAGGGCCCCAAGGTGCCAGTGTGGTGGTCACCATGGACTGGACACCATGCTGGGATGGCAGAAGGCCAGCAGCCAGCATTGCTGGACAATGCACTGGTCTGCCAGGGAGGCAGTGGCAAGTGCAGCCAGAGCAATGGTGTCTCCCATGCTGAGGCTGAGCATGTGGCTCAGGTTTTCAGCAAGTCCTTGATCTTTCCACACTGGCTGGACAAGGAGTGACTGATGGCCAGTAAATATTTAACCTTGGACTGTTTCACAGCACATTGTAGCCTTCTCAGTGTAATGAATTTGACTGTTTTCTTACCATTTAATATTAACAGCACAGAGGTGTGCAACGCTCTGTACATAACACAGAGGCAAAATACTGCACAGACTTCAGCACTCTGAATTTCAGGGTATTATCAGCAGAGTTACTGGAGCTGCATGAGAAAACCAAGTCTCAGCAGTACACAAAGATCTCATCGCTCAAACATTTTCGTGGGGGGTGGTGGGGCTGGGATGCCCCACTTAACCTTTCCCATGCTTTTGGTGTTTCACTCAGTACATACATTCTCCTAGTCTGTGCTGAATGCCTGCTTGCTTCATCGTTCCCCTCACTGTGATTATGAATAGTGAGACTCCCTGTAGCTTTGTCACCTTCAGCTTCTAGTGCCATCACCCAAACCACAGCTGCACTCTGAGGAAAGACCTGGCAATAACCAGTCCTTGGTCCTTCTCTATCTTTTGAGCCCATCATTGAGAAGTGATTATTTCCATGGAAAAACGTTCCCAGTGGTGAATGTCTTGGACAAGGCTTGCCCCAGTGTTACACCTCCATGCTTGGTGGGCAGTGTGTGCAGCAGATGACGTGCTGTGCTCTGCACTGCGCTCCGGCCGGGCTGGGACGCCTGGCACGGCTCCGGGCTGAATGAGGCTCCCACCCCTCCCGCCCCTCTGCCCGGGCCTGGCTCTCACCTGATGTTGCTTTACACATCTGAGGCATTCTCGTGACCCGGCTGTGTGCCACAAAAGTGCTTTGAGAAGATGTGCTGTACTGGGAGCTGCTGTCCGAGGAGGTGGAGCTGGTGTGCGAGAGGCGGCTGTGCTCCTTGTGGGAGGCCGTGGAGCGCTGGTACCAGAGCCGCAGCTCGTCCGACACCGCAGTCCTGCCCGAGCCCTTCTCGTGGCCCTCCCTGCCCAGAGATGGAGTCCTTATGATCTGGGAGCGGGATGGGGTGAGCCTGACAGAGTCCACTTCATCCCCGTGCCAGTTCTCCTTAAACATCCCCCCCGCTGTGTAGGAGTTGGAGGTTTTGAATTGTGCTTTCACGCTGTAGTGTCCCTCCTGGTCGTTCTCCAGGCTCCGCACCACCACGGGTGTGGAGCTGCCCTCGATGTATAGGGGATATTCTTTGATCCTGTACTGGGAGGAGGGTTGGCTCTGGCTGTGCAGGTAGACACGGTGGTGTCCCGTCCCGTTCCTGGCAGCCAGGTTAGGCATACTCCCTGAATTGGAAGAGACCAGGTTGCCTGCTGATTTGTGCCTTTGCCTCTGCCGCTCTCTGGCTTTCGATGGGGAATCCTCTGCCAGGGTGGAGTAGTTGGGGTTCATCTGAGCAGGGTAGTAGTGCTCTGAGCTGGAATGGCTGGTGCAGGAAGAGCAGTCGTCCATGGGGTCAGAGCCGTTACTGCTACGAGTCCTTGGGGTGTAGAAATCAGGGCTCCCTGTCTCATTCTCTGAGCCCAGGAGCTTTCCTTGTGACTCCAAACTGGAGCTCCGGTGTCTAAAGTGCTGAGCTAAGCTGTGCAGTCTGGTCGGGCTGATATCTACTGACCTGCAGGTACCAGGAAAAAAACAGGCTGTAAGTCAACAGGTTGAATCATTCCCCATCCCTGTCTGTACACACAGCCACCAAAGGAATCCGAGGGCATTGAAAACCTGAACCCTTCCAGCACTGCTTGGGGCTGCTGCCTGCAGTGCAATCTGCTTCCCTGCTGCAGGGCTTGAGGTAATTAGGTCCTGTTCCTCTCCAGTTCCTTGGTGGTGACATTCAGTCTGCAGCACTATGAGGGGCATAAACCCCTGCCCAATCCAGTTCCTCTGGGGCGTGCCACCCTGGGAAAAGCCCAGTCTGAAGGGTAAAGCTTGGGAACCTCAGGCCTTGGCTTTGCTGGTTCACCTCTGTCATGGCAGAGCTGTTTGGGTCAGCACCATCCCTTTGCTACCAGGCTACACAAGGCTCCCTTCGTGCCACCCTGCAAATCCCAAAACCTCACAGGCCACAAAGGTGGTGAGATCCCTTTGGAAGTGGCCCATGGAAGTCCTGCACAGGTACCACCTGATAAGAGACAGACAGTCAGGCTGCTCACACTTAGCCCTGAACCTTGTGATTTCTCCACTGGTTATTGAAAAAGTCACCCCTGGAGACCACTGAGTCAAGCACCTTGGTGCTACTGGGGCCCAGCCATGGGTAGCACGTGCAGGACTCTCACTGGTGAAAGCCCTTCAGGCAACCACCCCAAATCACAGTTTACAAGGCTTGATTAATGGCCAAGTCTGGGAGGTCTCTATTCACCCCAACTGTTTGAAGAGCTCCACCCATCCATTCAAGGAGCAGAAACACATCTACATGATGGATGGCAAAGGCCAGGGCATGCAGCTCATGAATGAGCTACAGACTGAGCAATGGTTGTTTCAAACACCCAAATGGCCCTTACCCAGTCAAGGCCACTTTTCAAACCCTGTGCCAAGCTCATTTCTCATACAGCTTGGCTCCAATGTTAACAGACATTGCACCATTGAAAGGTACCCTCAGCCAAATGTTTGTAACAAACTTAACCCAGGGCTTTAATGCCTTGTATTGTCTTTGCCCGAGGCTGATGTGTTGGCATGACTTGATTTATTCTGAGCTAAATGATGGTGGCACTTCCCCTTAGGGCAAGACACTGAGCAGCACACAGCTCTGGCTCAGTTCTGTTCCCTGCAGTGTCCATGGAGTTTGTCACAAAAGCAAAAGAGCAATGAAGCTGAACAATTTGTAAAATCCTGCTGAAAATCACAGTCAAGTTTGGCCTCACACATCAAATCACCTCCCTTTCACACTTCAGCTCTTTCCTCTGTCAACCCTGGGCTAAATTCCACTGCCACCTGGGTCCCCGGCTGGATTGCTTTACACAGGCTCTTGATCTCCATGTAACATCACACACGTGCAAACATTTTAACCACGAGGGAAAATTAACACTATACAACATTTTGTATCAGACAGGAAGCAACATGTTCTCTCCAGCTGGATCCATGGAGGAATTTACTGCAGAACTTAGCAGTAGCACCACATGCATTTTAGAAATGGCTTGCAGAGCCTATAAACAGTGTGAGATGAAAGGTCCCCATAGAAGAAAAGCTTCATCACTTCAGGGGAGGGATAAGGGGCAGAATCATGTTTATCTGAAGGGATTTCAGGATGTCAGTTCGGGAGAGATTCTCTACTGGCTCGAGCACATGATCCTCTTACGTGAACAGGACTGGTCTGTGTCCTTTCCTGAACTGGGAATGAATTCATACCCTGAGAGAAGGATAAAGCAAGGCAAATTTACCTCAGGGTAAGCAAGGTGAGGCTGGAGCCGGGCAGACTTACCGCGTGGAGTGGACGTAGTGCGGGCTGCGTACCCGCAGGTCCGGCGTCGACGGCATGCTGGACTGGGAATTCCAGTGGGGAAGGCTCCGGATGGGGCTGTTCTGCAGAGAGCTGCTCCCTCCTGCCTCGGCACAGCTCCCGGTGCTGGGGAACCGCCTGTGACTGCTGTGGAGGAAACACCCTGCTTCAGCTCTCCCACAGCAATTTGGGGAAGTGGCTCTCACACATCCTTCCAGATCTCAGGCACGTGCCTGGGATCTTGCGGGGGTGAGTGGGAGTTGTGTCAGCTGCTGCTCTGAGCTTGTGTCCCAGCACTTGTGCTTCTACAGTGCCAGAGGTCAAGGCCAAGTCCTGCCAAAGCCCTCAGATGATCCAGCATCC
Organism: Cettia cetti; assembly: GCA_013401135.1. Lineage (NCBI taxonomy): Eukaryota > Metazoa > Chordata > Aves > Passeriformes > Sylviidae > Cettia > Cettia cetti. The sequence goes on along the minus strand of VZUI01025769.1, from coordinate 17,464 downwards.
TAACCTTCTAAATGTTTTGTAGAATAACACTGAGATACCAAACAGCAATCATGTGGCTGTAGCCTGTTTTTATGACCTGACTATCGGCCAAAACACTTAAAAGCCTCCTTTTAGTAAGGGACAACTTTGTAAATTTCCCTCTGAAAGCAGGGAATACCTCTGCGACGGAGCTTCAGGAGAGACGGCTCACCTGGAATGGTTGTGCGAGGAGCGCTTCTTGACCTTCTCATAGGGCTCATCCAGGGATGACTCACTCCACATCTTGGGTTTGATGGGGGACTTGTCGTAGTCGTTGCGGTGGAAATGCATCTGCCGGAGGCCTTCCAGCGACTGCGGCGGGGCCGGCCGGCTGTGCAGCGGGGGCCGGGGCGGGAGGCCTTTGTGTGGGGACTGCAGAGGGGAGATTGTGCTGGTCACCTGAGAGTCCTCTGCGAAGAGAAGGGAGAGAGGTGATGGCTGTGTGACACCTGCAACGGCAGCACAGCCCCGAGAGATGCTGTCACACCTCCAGAGCCTGCTTCCTTACCCTGCTTCCCCTGGCTGTGTTCAGGGCCAGCCTGAAGCCCTGCCTTTCAGAAGGGCATGGCTGACATTCATTCCCCTTTTGGGAGAGAATAGCCAGCGAGAGTGTGTGGTGCATTAAAACTACTGTGTATGTGTGCATGGGCTGAAATGGCTGTCCTTGTGACCTGCTCTGAGCAGCTTCTGAAGGAGATGCTTCGAGAAGGTAGCAGCAGCATTTTACAATCCTGCCACGATGCTACAACTTAAGGGAAAATAAGGGGGCATTCTAGGACTGTCTTTTGAAATAATTCAGAGCAGTAACCACAGCAATACTCACTGCTTCAGGCCTGTTGTCTGACTACAAGATAGAGTCAGGGGAAACCAAGTGTTTTTGCTCCTGGGATCTATCAGTGGACTATTACACAGAACAGTAATTCTATTTTGAGTGTCAATCAGGAGTTCACACCTCCCTTCCCACCCTCTAGAACATACAGCAGCCAACATACCATCCTCGAGAACAAGGGCATCTGAGAGGGAGCTGTCTTCACTGGCAATGTTTCCTTCTGAATAGAAGAAAATACAAAGATGGTCAGATAGTCCCAAGAATTGCAGTAACTGAGTGCTGAACTGCACCATGATCTTTGTCCACTGAGTCTTAGCCTTAAGCAGTCACCCACACCTTCCTCCTCCCAGAGCAAGAGGCAAAATTCCTATAAACAGCTGACTCAGCCCACTCTCAGTCTGGGAGGGCAGAGCTGCAGGTCGGGTCTCTCAATAGCAGCCTGCCTTTCAAGGAGCTGCTAAATCTTTTCAATAATTGGGGATTATGACTGAGTCACAACAGAGAGCTGAGATCCCCAGAGGATGCAAACTGGCACAGTGCCATTAGTGAGATTTACATCTTGGCCCTTAAGGACTCTGGGTTTCATCCATCTTCTTAAAATGATCATCCTGTTGCTAACTGAAAGCTCACACTAAGTACCAGTTCTGTGGAATTCAAGGAAATGTTTACGGAGCATCCTCTGCAGCAGCAGGAAAAGCTCTCAGGTCCTTGGCATGCAGATATTTGAGCTGCCTCCCTCAGCCTGTGTCCTCATGGCTGTTATCTCTGACTGAGGTGCAATTTGGTACCCAGGTCACAAATACAGCAGCTCTAATCTCAGTTCCTGCCACAAAGGCACAGAGAAAAGCTCTGCAAGTCAAAGGGAGAGGGGAAAATCTGCAAGGGAGAAAGAACCACGGCAGAAAGTTAATGGATTTCATGAAAAACCAATCAACAACCCAGTAAACCATAAAGTGCCCTGAGAATTACATTGTTAAAAAAAAAAAAGGAAAAAGAAAAGAAATATTTGAACACAGCAATGACACTGCTCCCACTTTGATTTTACAGACGCCTTTGAGCTAGAGAGCTCACCCCAATCTGCTAACATTAATTACATTTGTACTGCACTGCTCTGGAGGAGATGCCAAAAGAGGGATTTCATAGGTGAACAAAGGAGTCACAGCCTGCTGTGCTGACACCCTGATCATCCACGGCACAGCACGGCTTTGCTGCTGTGACCCAGCACGTCCCTAACACACAGCACCCTCTGACAGCACCCCTGGGCTCCTCCAGGCAGGACAGGGAAGGGGAGGGAGGGCAAATTCGGTAAGAATTTTGCTCCCTGCCCTTCACAGAATCTCTGTGACACTATGGGCACCGAGTCCCACTTACCATCTATGATCAGGGAGGCTCTCTGGGTCGGCTTCTTCCCAGATTTGATGCGATACTCGTTGATGGCGTTCTCGATCTCCTGCAGCTTCTTCAGGGCATTCAGGTAAGATGTCTTCCTCTGCTTCTTCAGCTTTTTGCTGACGTTGGGGTCGCTGGCCAGGCGCCGCGCAGCCTCCGTGATCTGCGACTGAATGGCAAATTCCCTCTCCAGGCGCTCCAGCTCTGCCTCCTGGCAAAAGGCAAGTGGATTCTGGTTACCACCAAAGCCTCCCAGCCCACCTATGTGGAAGCTCCCCAGAACCTGACCAGTGGCCTCCAACAAAGGCTCTCCATCAGCAAAGCATGCACAATCATGCTGCTGCCCTTAGGGCCTCCCTGAGCATAGCCCTCTTGCCCATACCTGCTCTCAGAAGTGCCTGGAAGCACAGCTGGTGGAAGGGATGACCCATACAAGGTGTGCTCCAGCCCTAAGCCTGATGTTCTGTTTGACTTCTCATGCAGTTCAGTATGGCCAAGTTCAATGGTGCTCTACTACACATTCATCCTTTTACACCCACCTGTGGGTCACACCTGCCTCCCACCTGCTCCTTCTCCCTGTTTTCTATCTCCATATTTAAGCTCCATTTGATTTCACTGCTATGTATTGATGCAAAACCACAGCTTTAACCTCCTTGTCAGGTTTGCTTGGCACCCACCAAACACTTTGGGGTAAAACAGGGCAAAGATGGGTTAAGTCCTCCCCAGTGTATGGCTGTCAAAATCCAGGGGTGAGTATAAGCTGAGGTAATTATGGGCTGCTGCAACTGATGACACCAGAAAATTGTCTCCTGGAGTTACCAGCCAAGAAGGTGATCTCAGAGCCAGCAGTGTATAACAGCAAGCTCTCTGTATGACAGAAAGAACCAGTGCCCTCAGCATTAGCCCTTGCAGGGCCTCAGCTGAGTTTTTAAATGCAATCAGGTGTACCCTGCAAGCTACCTATCCATTTTTGGTTATGTTCCAAAGTCAAGGGACTTAGGACAATTTATGCCAAAGCATAAGCTGATCTAGAGCTTCCCAGTCTAGAGCACTAGGACCCCAAGCTGTGAGCTTCAAAGGGCCTTGCTAATCTGCAAGGGATCTGGCTACCCCCCACCCCAGCTCAATGGAATCAGTCTGCAAGAAAGAGGAACGCAGTACATTGAAAATTTAAAAAAAAAACAACAACAAGTTTTTCTACTTCTAGTGAACGGTGAGACAGTAATATATTCATGGAGATCCCCATTACGCAAGTTCAAATCCTCTCTTTGTTCAGCAGCTGTGTAAGAGCTGATGCTGTGGGATTTAATCAGATTGAAGGCATTCTCTGAAGTTTTTATTCTGGGCTTCTTAAAAAAAACCCCTTTGCTATCAGTGGTGAGTCAGCATTGCCTTAAAACTATAATTATCATTTCCCTCACTTCACTGAAGACTGAACCCAGCTTCTGTCTTTTTAACAGATCCCTTTTTGCTTTGAAGACTTTATGAACTCTATTAGTGCAAGACTTATTAAAAGTGAACTTGACACCATGGGGTTTTAAGGCCTGGAACCTGATTCATCATCTTCTGGTAAAAGCCTTCCCAGAGTCACGAATTACAGACCAGGTAAAGGTGATTACCAAGAAAAAAAACCCAGGACTCTTCCCTGCAAGTGTTGCTCTGACAAAGGTCTTGCTAAAGGTATGGTGAGTTTGATGTGAGAGCTGTCATTTCAGACCGTTACAGATTCAGCTCTAAATCATTCAGCATATCCTAGGAAAAATATATTAATTTTCCTCCTGCCATAATTGTCTATTTTCCTCCAGTGAGGCCCCTATAAATAAAGCCCTAGGAAATGAGAGCTATCATCTGCCTTCAGATGGAAGTGCCTTGCTTCAGGTCCTTGTCACTGCTAGTAATTTCAGGCCTGTATTTACGTGGTTGAGGGAATCTTTTACCTTTTGTTTAAAAATTGATTTTCCAGTGTTTGCACTTGCTGAAAAGTGCATGAAAACCATTGCTAGCCTCCCTAAATGCTTTCAAACGGGCAGCCAAACACAGCTCAACATCATTCTTCGAGAACAGAAATTTATGGTTTTCAACACAGCCTTAAAAATCTGACAGATGAAGAGAGAGGTAAAGAGAAGCTGAGTCAGCCTGTTTGGATTGCTGGTGCTAAAAGGCAGAGTGCCTGCCCTGGGGAGGAGCTGCTCTACCCTCCTGCTCTCCCCACCTAACTTTGCACTGGAGCACGGAGATTCCTCACGGCCCCAAAAGCTGCCCTGTAGCAATAGGAGCTGAGGAAGCTGGGGATCAGGTTCTAGCTGAGCAGCCAACAGACTGCAGGGGTTTTAGGAGTAATTCAGCTAAGACATGCTTCCCTTTGAAAAGCTTAATTAAATGTGCTAGTTCATGAATATTTGACTGTAGTGGAATTCCTCTCCCAGGCTCCATTGAGAACAAAACTAAAGAGCTCCAGCTGTTTATTTTTTCAGCAGAAGGAAAATGCCAACAAAACGACAAACAGTTAATTCCCTGGCTGAACTGAGCCTCAAACCACACAGTTGCACCAGCTTCAGTCTCTCCTCCTACAAAAATAAAAAGGAAACTCAAGACTGGAATACACACAAGTGTCTTGAGACAAATGTGCCTCCACAGACAATAGTTGTTCTGTGAATCTGGTCCTGCCTTACAGCTGCTGCAGGCCTGTTTTCACAGCCACGGTTCAGGGCACTGACCCAGCACATTGTGGGAGCAAGGAAGGGAACAAACACTCCCTGGCAAACTTAGAAAAATGTAACTCCAGCTCCCCATAGGTAGGGATGAAGGCTCTTTTGTTTAAGGACTGGGGAGCAAAATGCTTTTATCTTGCTGTGGCAGAGCTGAGATGGATGATGGTGATGCTTTTCTCCCTGGTTAGAGGGGGCCTGAATTTGGATTGTTACTGGAGCGGAAAGCAAGCAGCTGTTTGCAAAAGCAAGACAGGCAGAAGCAGGGCTCAGATGGCTTGGGGGGCTCCTGATATGGTCCCTGCTCACACAAATCACTGCACTTTGTCACCAGAGCACTCGCACTGCCATGGTCCAGTTGGTCACCCAGGCTGTTTCTGTTACCTCTAGCAAAGCAAGGGCTGAACTTCAAGCATTTCACCTTTACTCCAAATCTGAAGTAAAGTCCCCAACTCTCTCACTGCTTCCCCATTCTGATGGCTATAAAAAGCCCCAAATGGATACTGAGCAAATGACAGTAATTTAAACCAAAAATGACCCTGGGACTGATGGCTCCTGTGTGATGTTCAGTGGACATCTCAGAGACCTGAGGTGGGGACACGGGTGTGGAAGGGAAGGGCACAGCCTCACCTCTCCCTTAGGCAGGATTTTCTGCTCATCCAGTTTGAAGGCAGTTCCTATTCTTCTCCTTACAATGGGTGGCTCCTCCCCAGGATCCAGGGGGTATTCTCGTGGCAGCTTTCCTGTGAGCTCCTGTAAGCAGAAAATGCTGTTAGTGCTCAGGGAAATCCTGCAGCAGAGCAAAGCACACCACCACTGTGACCCTAAAATGACAAGTATTCATTAACAACATATCCAGTTCAGCCAGCTGATAAACACACAGGAGAGCACCCAGCCCTGCAAACTCAGAACCTGACACTGAGGGTGGGGACCTTTTTTCTAACCTGTGCATGAATACAGATCTTTGTGGCCTGCCCTGGGCAGATCTGTAAGTGGTGCCCATCCCTAGGGCGTCACAGCTGAGGCTGAGCAGGCTTGCAGCACAGAAGCTTTCATCTCTGTTGCAGGGTGAGCAGGAATCAAGAGCTCCTGTCTGCTGAGCTGCTTTTGAGAGGGGTGAGCAGACCCAAGAGCCTTCCTGCAGGATGCAGGCCTGCTGAGTCAGAAAGCTGCAATGGTAACAGCCGTGTAGGTTATGACCCGCACAGAAAAACATTCCCACCTGATTCATGATGTGTCTGAGAGGAATGTAGTGGAAATGGTCACTAAAAGCAGTGCCTGGTACCTCATTACCTGTCTGATAACACTTCATGTATTAGAGTGCCTTCCAAACCCCAATTATGTCATGGGCAGCTTTGGAGCAATTATTAGCTTATACTCTGTCAGAATGATTGGGTTATTTGCAAAAATTTGTTCAAAATCTGAAGCAAACCTCACAGAATTTCAGCATATGTGGACCACAGGAAGCAGCACCACTACTGATGATAATTCTGTGGGGTTTTTCCCCCAGACTACACAATACAGGCACACATATCTGAACTAAAGGAATTGAACTGCCCACAGAAAAAGGCAGGAGCCTGACTACCAGCACAGCCCCTACTTCTTGTACTCAAAAGTCTCCCCGTGAAGGACAAAAGGCTTTTGTGTTCCTTAGCATCAGCCTTGAGAGGATCCAGCTGGCAGAGTAACCTAAATCATCTGAATCCCAAAGAACAGCAGCTGACCTTAATGCGAGTGTGGGTGCACAGCCCAGTCCCTGCCTGCCCTGGCTCTCCCCCACTCCCTACCCTAATGGGGTTTTTTCTTTCTACTCTTTTCAGGTCACTAGGAAACAAGGACCTGGCCTTTTCAAATCTTCCCTTTAAGCAATTCCCAGCAAAATGGGTTTGCAGCAGAGCTCTGTGTTGATGTGCACAGCCCCTTATTGCGAGAGGCATGGCTGCAATGTCTCAGAGTCCCACTCTGAATTGGCCCTCCAGCCCTGTGGGTTATTTCAGTTTTTCTTTCAAAATGTGTTCCTTGTACTGAGATGTGGCTCTAAACACTGCATTGAGACACAGATTCCCGTATCCTGAGGGCAACAGGGATATTTTCTTTATAACTCCTAATGTGATACGAAACAGGGCAGTGGGTAAAGAGTTAATCTTCTGTAAAATCTGTAAAGATCAGAGCAGAACAAAATGAATGTGGGCTACCATGCTGCCTCCACAAGCTAAAAAGTATTCAAAGGCACGATCATGAAACGTAATCTAAATTAATAAGTAACTGGAGTAGTGATGGCCTGAAGTAACCTGATGCCAGCATTATGAATGGTTCTGGCCATGCTTTCCTAATTATGTCCCCACTTTTAACTCTTTTTTTATCTCCTGGTTTGCCACCTTCTTCCTCTGTTTTGGCCATTCCCATGCCAAAGCAGAAAGGATGAAGGGCAGCCTGAGAGGAAGCTTTCAACTACCCAGCTGCTGATGGATGAACTGTAGGGTTACAAGATGGGGTCAGATTCCAAGTGTCCATTAACTGCCTCTCTCAAATCACCTATGGAAAGCACGAACACTCTACCAGCTCTTAAAATGCTGACAGATGGGCTTTGGCCACCCTTGCCACAGCACATTAAGGAGTTATTGCTCCTCATCCCCAGCTCCCTGCCCCAGTGGGAGCTTTTGCCTGCACCCTGGTTGCTCCTGAAGTGCTGAGACTGCACCAAAAACAGGGCTGGGGTTAAAGGGAAGGCAGTGGGCTGTGAGCTCCTGCAGCTGTGGCACACACACTTCTTCCCCTGCATCCGGTGCTGCTGCAAGGATTAGTCATCAGCAGTCAGGCAGGGTTAGCTTAGGGTAGTAAATTCCTCTGGGCCAAGTAGAGCCTCCAGGCCTTGACTGTCAGCCCCTGCAGAGCTGTGATTTTTTCCTGTGGATGATCTCAGCTCAATGGACTTAAGAGATTGGATCTAGTCCTGTGACCTTTTTCAGCACAAGTTGTTTGCTGAAATCAACCAGGACTTTTCAGGTGGGAAGAGACTGCTCCCATGGAGTAAAGAATGGGAACAGGGGCAGCAGAGATTTCTGCTGATATTCTTTGTAGAGAGGTATTTTCCCCAACTTGCTCCCTTTGGCATTAAGACCATACATTAATTTAAACAAAGTGCAATGAGACCTGAGTCAGTGACCCATTTCTCCCATTTTGTCAAAAGGTAGATACACATCAAATATTAAGCGAGAACTGGAAGACGTCTGTGCCACTATCTGCAGCCAGCTTCCTGTTGTGTTAATGTCACAATTTGTTATTAAAGTCAGATACACAGGCCTGGTAAACATGGGAGGATTGCTGAATGACCTGACTACACTTGCTGCTAATATCCACACACAGCTGCAGCAGAGTTGTGATTTCCCCAAACATTAAACTGATCACTAAATGGCCTCCTATGTACTCCAAAATGAGCTGATAGGTGGGTGGGAAGGTTATGAGTCCCTGAGCTGTCCTGCATGACCTGGAATGACCATAGTGGGATAACCTTCCTCTTTGCAAGGTCTGCCACCACACTGGCATTCCTTTCCAGCACTTCCAGAGCTGGCTGGCTGAAGGCAATCGACATGGAGCAGATGAGACCTTGTGTGCTGTATGCTCAGAGAAGAAAAGCATGTAAAGTGGGGCCTGCTCCAAGAAGAAAGGGTGCCAGCCTTGGGTGTTTTTTGCTAATGGAGTCAAAAGTCTCTGAAAAGTGATGACCAGCACATGGAACAGCCTTCCTATGGCATTTAGGAAGCAGAATATTCTTATCAAAGTTAATAAGAAGCCCGGCTGAATGCAACTTATTCACAATTTCAAAGAGCAGACATGGATGCTGAGCACTCTCCTTGCCCCAAGCCAACTGAGTTCCAGCTGATTTGGAGTCCCCTTCTCTGGGAGAAAAAAATCCCTGGATTTTGCAATCTGGAGTTGAAAGAGCTGGATCTCCCCGAGGCCGTTGTACAAGGGGTTTTGTAAGAGGTGATTGTGGAAGGAATCTCATCTCCTCACCCCACCTCCAAACAATGAGCATGCTCTAACAGAGCCAGAAACAAGAGTTCCAGGTTATAAAATGTCCACTGCCTACCGCTTCCCGCAGGCACAGCTTCTTTAGCTCCTCCAAGCGTTGGCGCAGTGTCTCTTCCAAAGCTTCTTGCCTGGACTTCAGTGCAGCCAGCATGTCTTTCTTGGCAGACTGAGAACTGTCTGACTCTTGGGAACCTGTCAATAAACAATGATTTCACTAGGCCAGCTGACAGTAGAACACACATCTGGAGTGCTTGTAATTTTACCAAAGCCTGGATGCAGTCCTTCCAAAAAGAAATCGGACTCTAACATGAACAGGTGTTACCCAGTCACATTTGTTTACAGCAAATCCTTAATTTTTAAGCTAACAGACAGAGATTTGACAGTGGAGCACATAAAGACACTTGAAATCATTATCTGGAAAAATAAAAGCAGCAAAATAAGATCTTAGAGGAAGCCCACATACAATTCCCATGAAAGCTCCCAATGGCAAAGTACAGTTTACAAAGCCCTGGAGACGCATTTTTGGAAATTAAGTCTAGGAGAAACCATTTGACAATACAGCCTGCTTCTTAAGAATTGCAATTATCCTGGTAGCAAACATGTAATTCAATCCACTTACAAGACCTGTTCTATGAAAAACTGTAATGGAACAAAATTACTAAGCAAGATTCCCGTAAAATACACCAGAAAACCCCAACCATGGCTCCTTCTGGGGTAGTAGCTGATTCTTGTGAAGATGTAGGTCGAGATATTTAACTGCATGTCCAAAAGGCTTGGCTTTTCAAGTGACAATTACCAGCAACTCCCACTGAAATAGGTCTGTGCACTAAGTCAGACTCTGTTGCTCAGATGTCATGATAACATTTGTAATTTCAGCTATTCAGGGGAACTTTCTGATGTAGTAACCTCATCCTTTGTCACTACGTTTCCCCCACATACAATAAAGGATGGGTATTCTCCTTATCCCTCCTTTTGCTACTGGTGTATCAATAGAAACACTTTTTTTACAGCAGTGACCTGTTCCCTGCCCCTCTAGAGCAATGGCACAGAGAAAGCAGACCTTTATTATCTGCAGGAGTCAGATACAACAGGATGCTACGTGGAATTTTCTGTGCACCTGTCACCAGATGGGGGTTAGAGGGGGCTCCTAGATACATCTGCAGCTTGGCTCCAAGCATTCAGTGAAAACACTCAGCCCAAGAAGTTTGAAAAAGCTGTTATTTCACAGAGCTTTGGAAAGAATCTGGGAACAGTTCTTTATTTTGGCAGCAAAACAGTGAAATTTGTGCTTTCAGCTTCATCCTTCATTGCTACTATTCCAGTAGACCATAAAAGCTAAACTGAAAGAGGACTGAGGCAAAAATTGCCACAAAACAGTTCTGCATTGGCTCAGGGGGAGTAGAGAATCTCACAGATCTTTTCCGCCAGTATTTTCTGCAGTTTTCATGAAGGAAGATAGCTGGCATTTATTCAATGAAATACCACTCTGCTTCCTTAAACCTTTTACTGGGCTGTCCTGAAGTGGGGGTGGTGGAAGAGATCTCTCTCAAGGTCAGCCAGGCTGAGCATTATCAGACAAAGGAGGAGAACCTCACAGCAAGTTGTTTGTGTAATTGCTGTAGTCATCCTCATTTTATTTGTGTTTGCCCTCATAAAGCAACAAAACTCAACTCTGCAGACACGTCTGTGCTGGAAGAACTTGATGGGACCTTTTAGAGAAGCCCTGTATTTGCACTGGTAGGGAAACTCCTCTCCAGCACTTGGTAATTCTCAACAGTAACCCTGGTACTAGCAAAACTGAACTGCTGAATTTCTTCATGGACTTGGACTTGCCAAACTGCCGAGTCCCGGTAAAAAGTTGCTCATGATGCCAGCAGATGTTTTGAACCTTCTTCCTTTTTCTTTTATGACAACTTTAATGACCTGTGTTTTCCTTTCAACTGCTCTTCCCCTTTCCTTCCTCTGTCTGCTCCATACCTCCACGCCAGCCTTGGATTTATTTTGAACAGCTATTCCTTTTTGCTGTGTGGGTTGCCACAGCTGCTACACAGAAACATTTCCAAACATGTGAACAACCTGGCCAGACCCCTGTGCTGATTTGGGGTATGCCCACAAGAAGGAAACAAAAGGCTTCTGGCTGAGCTGGTAGGAACCCAAATCAAGCTCAGACAGTTCACAGCATCTGCTCCAGCTGTGCTTTCCCCGTGTGAGAACCATGCTGGTCTCAACCCTGACACAAGTGGTGCACATTTTGTCCACTGAGTGCCCATTTTGCCATCTTTTTCACTGCTCCCAAAAAGCAAAGGAACTGGAGGGGACATTCTGAGGTAACATTCTGAGTGAAGCAATGGGGTTACTGCTGAAACTAACCAAACTCATCCACTCATTGGCACTAATGTTTGGTTTTGAATTTTTATTTAAAAGCTGAATTATTTTGCAGTGTATTATTAGATTTTTTAATGGCTGGATTCTCTGCTTGTTCTCATGGGTGAAAAGCAAATGGAAACTTGATCAGTCAAGAGAACCACATCTGTATGAGATGACTGTAAATTAAGAGAACAATGTTTTTTTTTATTGCTGGGTGCCTATGGCTTCTGTTAGAAGCTCTTTATTTATAAATATGTATCAATTCTACCTTGAATACAGCTGTGATCAGAGATCCACTTCTAAACCCAGTGGCAATTGACCCAAAAATGTCAGGACAAATCAAAATACCATAAAAACAACCAAGAAATAATCAAAGACCAGCACAAACCAAACCAATCAAGCAGTTACTACCTTAAATCAGCCTTACAAGATATGGTCACTGAGTCATGGCTGGCTAGTGCCTTCCAAAGGGGGCCATCAACAAAGAAAAATCAGTCCTGAGATATCAGTCCTAACACAAGAAGCTCCTGCTGCAACAGAAATGCTTGACTGGGAGGCTTTCTCAGGTGTTTAATCTCTCACAATAAGGATTAACTCCTAATGCAGTAAATGGGAGAAATGTTGCTGAAATACATAATTTTTCAGTATGGCATTTGAACCTTTTGTGAAAATTATTTTTCAGCCTCCTTCCCATTTGCAGTGCAAGGATTTACCAAATCCTGCATTTTAACACGCACTTCTGCAGAACCATTTGATGACCCTAAAACAAAAAGGGTTGTGAAAATACACCAGGTAATAGGCACAGGGCCTTCTCTCTGGTGGGTACCAGAAACCTGCTGAACTGGGGGCTGTTTTCATGTGTATGTGCTTTTTCTTAGCACACACACAGGATGGGACACAGGTCCTGGTGACATAAATGTCCACTTAATGCCCTACTAATTTGGAAACAATACTCATCTTCTGATACCCCTTTGGCCTCTCTGGGTGATTTTTTCATCCACTGAGATTCAGGAGAATATGAGATGAGAAATGCAGGGGGGACATGGTCCTCCCTGTCCAACTCATTCATGACTGAACTTCACCAACACTAACAGGCTGCATTCTGCTCACTGCTCTACTGGGTCAGGACAGTCTGGGTGATGTTGAAGGGGACATGCACCACAGGGGTCACACCCCTGAAGGATCTGGTCAAGAGCTATACAGGTACAGGTCTGCTGGGATCCAAGACAAGCTTTATTTTAAAGCCTGCCAAAGGGGAGAGACCAGACACCACTTTGGAGAGAAAAGTCCTACCAGTGACTCATGGTTCATCCCTATTTCCTCTATCTATTGTAGCAGAGTGGAGTCAGATTGGAAAAGGGATAAATGAGAAGGATGAAAACAAGCAGGGAGGACAAATGGGACGCTGAAGAGCAGAGAGCCAAGTCTTGGTGACACCCGCTGTGAGGGGAGAGGTGAGGAGATGCAACGATGTGGCTGAGAGCAGCAGCAAGGCAACGGCACCCAGGCATGTCTTCTCTTTCTCATTCTCCAAGTCTCCTGCTCCAGGAAAAAACACATCTAAATATGGCAAACCCTTCACGCTACATCCGGCTGCTGGCTCCAGCTCGCTGGCATTTGGCTGAGGTCCCCGGGGAAGGCTGTCCCCTGAGCAGGGAGGGAAGCTTCCCCCACGCTCGCTGCGCCAGATCCCGGGCTGACTCACTGCACCAGGATGTCAGCCCACAACAACCGGCAGCCCCAGACAGCCCCTATCTCTGGTCGCTGCCCGACACGAAGGATTTCCTCGGCGGTGCGCGGGAGCTCGGCTGGAGCTGCTCCACACAGGATGCGCTCAGATATCTCGTGGGCCACTCGTCCTCAGCGGCCCCCGCGCTGGCGGTGCCGTCCGTCCGCTCCAACACCCGCGGGGCGGCCCAGCTCCAGCTGGGACACTGCCCGCCGCAGGCAGCGCCTGGGAACTGCCGGCCTGCACTCTCTTGTGGCGTTTTCAAACGTAAACAGGCCCCTGCACAGGAAACCTCCACTGCTGCAGAAGGAATGGGGCTCAGGGGCTGGAGGATCCTTGAGTGCGCCCGCAGAGCTAAAGCAGAGATGCTCCTCTGGGGTGTCTTTTCTGCCCACAGAGATGAAGAAGGTAGTCTGGGGTTCAGCCCAACCATAACCCAGTGACTACAGGGCTCCTTGCTAGCTTGGACATCTCCAGAGCTCTTATGGCACAGACTCCAAAGGAAAAATCCACCTTAGAACTAACGTGGTTTTGTTCTGCTGAGTTTGATTTGGTTCCTGCCTGCGTGAAGGCAGAGCTTTCATTCACAGGCATATCTTTCCCCAGATGTCCATGGATGGCACACAGATACTGAGCAGAAGATCCCTGAGCTAAATCACAGCAGCCCACTGTCCTAGGGAGGCCCCTTCAGATCCAAAATGAGGACAAAAGTTAGAGTCAGCTTGTCAGAAATGGACTTGGGCATCAAAATTATAAATCTGCAGTGGACAGCCTGAGATCAAGAGTGTGGGAAAAATGGAGGAACTGAGGCTTTGGTCTTGAATTACGCGATCATGAGGAAGCCACTTCCCAGTGTAAGATTCCATCTCCTCTCTGCTGTCTCTTGAGATTCTAAGTGATGTGGGGCAGTGTCTGCCTTGTATTGCACAGCAGGATCTTCTCCAGACAGTGTGACAGCTGGAAGCAACAACAAACTTTTCCTTGCAGACTTGCTGCAAGCCCAGGGGAGACATGCCAGTTTTGGCATGCTCCTCACAGTGCTGACAGCCCCTCCAGTGAGGAGGAGTGAGATGGAGGGAGGAAATGACTACAAGAAATTTTCAGGGAAAAAAAAGAACTGAGAATAGTAGGGAAGTGGGGGCAAATAGAGATTCAGTCCTGACCTTGTGATTTCGAGTCACTTGAGGTATTTATAGCCTGGAAGTCTACCGTGGCCACTTAATCATTCGCACTTATTCTCTCCAGTGTGCAGGCTGTGCTGCGATAACCCATCATTGTTGTGGTTGTGTGCCGATAATCTTTGGCACAATGGGAGGAAACACAAAGCCTGGGACAGAGCCAGTGGCTGTGCCCAGTGGGACAATGAATGCCCCCTCCCAGCCAGGGGGACAGGGATGGGCCACCTCCACAGCCAGGCTCCAGGGAAGGGGATCTTGGAGCAGAGGGGTCTGAGTGTGGAAGCAATCCAGTGTTTCCAATTCCTTGGTACCTGATCTCAGACAGACATCTTCTCTCAGTACTCTCTTGTAGCTGCTTGTAGCTGCTGGAAGGCACACAGCAGCAGCAAACTCTGCAGCTCTCCTCAGCATTTTGGGGAGAGCCCTGTCCTCAGAGCTGGCAGCTCTGAGGAAAGGAACACAGAGGGAGCCATGCTCGCCTGGCCCACCAGCAGCACCTTGACAGAAACAGATGTTCACCCAGTGCTATGAAGGCACCCAGGTAGGCAGATCCACCTACCCAGGGCTGAAGAAATTACTCACCTCAATGAACTCTGGGTGGGTCTAGTCACTAGTGCAATTCTGATGAGTGTACAAATCCTTGCCCAGCCAGAAACGTTCAGGGAGCACAAAAGTACAGAAATAAAGCATGGGCAGCTCCCAGTTTGGAATTTCCATACACTTAGCCCTGACAGATGCTGGGCCTACACCAGCTTTCCTGGGCCTGATTTTTTGCTGGCTTTCACATGGCTACTGCTCTCTCTAGGTGTAAGAGCAGAAGCATACCCCAGCGTTTTGTTTTTTCTCCCAGGAACAGAAAAAGTCCATGTATTAACATGGAAACAGGATTACTACCAAGTAGCTCTCACAAAGTTAGGAATGGTGCCCAGGAGGCTGAGATATTGGAAAGACCTTAACAACTTCTGTGGGGTACTTAACGTTATTTACTTTCCAGCAGGAGAGCTGGAAAAAAAGCCAAACAAACAAAGACTTCCAACAACCTGACACCCATCTGGGAGCTGCTGAGCTACTGCAACTCCCCAAGCAATGGGAGGCACAGACAGTGGATTGTATACTTTGTCAGGAAGACCTCAGGAGCAGAAAGGCAACTCTGTTTGCAGGCAAGGCAAGGAATTGCACAGCAAGCAGCTCTGGAAGCACTGCACATTTTAACCCCTTGCTGAACATTTTCCAAGCAGGGTTTTAAGAGACATGAAGGATACAGTGATGCAAAGCTAGACTACTATATTACTGTGGGTTCAGTTTTAAAGCATTTGCATTCTTAGATGGGTTCTTCCTTTGCCCAAGCCTGAGAAGGTTATTCTCTGCTGTTACACATCTCAACACATTTGGTTTTGATAACTTGATGTGATGCTTAATAAAAAGTATTTAATTGTCTGAAACTCTTAATTACAGTGACAGCAGAAACCTTGCCCTCCTGAAGAGCTCACTTAAGCAGCTTCAAGCTCTTTGCTAAAATAACCCCCTGCTTTGAACCTGCAGTTACATTTATCACTGTTTTACACAGTTTGCTTGGTTCAGACTGACAGAAGAGCATCAAAGAGTCACAACCTCCTGACTCCCCTTCTCCAGTCCTTCTCTCCTCCTGCTCCAACTCTCCTCTGCATCACCTTCCTTTGGGTTTCTCTCACATGTGACAGACATCTTCCTCACACAGGAAAGTGCTCTAAGCCATAGCAAGAAACCTTCAGGACCCTGGCACTAGTTTGGTAGAGTGCTAAGGAATAGCTCTGTTAAGCCTGGGACAGCAGCCAAACCCCAGCAATAGAGAGACAAAACAGATGTACACCTGGTGAAGAAGACACCCTGTCTCAACAATGCTGAGGAACATCACCAGTTCTCAGCCTCAGTTTCCCTTGAGAGCTGCAGCAGGTGACTGCTTCCCCACTGATGGCTGGGCACTCCTTCACAAACCCATCTACTTCAGAATAAGCTGGATACCAAGGGATGTTTAGGGTAGAAACTGTGAAGAGACACCAGGTTTTAACTGGAAATTGAGAGGTTGGAGATGACATCCTGGAGTCAAGGAGGAAACAAGTGGTGGTAAAGAGAGAGGGGGAAGCTGCTGCCTGTGCTGTTTGTGGAGCACTGTGCTGAGAGATGGACTGCCACCTGGACAGACAGAAAGGCTAAAGGGAAGTGACTTTCTTTTTTGCAGTGCAGCTTCTGGCTGCTCCCCAAGATACCATGGCCATGGCCCTTCCCACCATGCTCCCTCCAGTTACAGGACAAAGGACCCACCTGATGACAGAAGACTCCCGCTGCTTCCGCTGATAATTTTGCCTTTACTCCCCATGTTGGCCAGCTTTGAGGTCTTGAGGGTTCCAGTTTCAGTCAGGTCAATAGCAATCTCACTCAGGCTTCTTGCAGCATGAATCTTGGACTGGAGGTGGACACAGCAGTTAGTAATGATCTAATGCCCCTTGAAAGCTCACAGAAGGAAAAAGACCTTTTGCTGTGGCAGGAAACAGGCCTCCACAGCAAACTTGGATTATTTACAAGAATAGAAGCAACCTGGCACAGTATTCACTGCTGTACTTTATACATTCTTAAGTGGGTACAATCCTGGCATTGCTTCCTGTTGTTTGGGTTTTTCTCTGCTTTGCCATGCACATTCTTCTCTCTTAAGCAAGGGATGTATGGAGTCACTGTTTTACCACATACAATAAGAAACCTTCAGAAATGCCATCATAACCTGCTGAAAAGCTCAAAAGCTAAAGACCATCTCTAGCATCTAAAGGAAGCCAGAAAGGGCCATCACAAATCAGCAATAAGCTTTGGAACAAGACACAGTGAGGACATGCCTTAAATGGGCTGTCATGAGAAGGTGGAAGAAAATACTGACAGAAAAACACATTCAGGTTATTGTCCAGACTAACAGGCTGCATGCAATGCCCCTACTGTGAGGGACCTCTTCAAAGCATTAACATTACTCTAGTGGCAAACAACAGCCAGCTCAGCTCAGTAACTGGCCACATTAGGGCATGGCCATTGTTCCTCACCAAATCAACAAGATTGTTGCAATTCATAATTACAAGAAAGTAAATAATGCATAGTACGTAAATGAACAGAACAGAACAGAACAGAACAGAACAGAACAGAACAGAATAGAATAGAATAGAATAGAATAGAATAGAATAGAATAGAATAG
>VZUI01025749.1:0-49676 GCA_013401135.1 Cettia cetti | reverse complement strand
GTGTCCCAGGCCAGGCTGGACAGGGCTTGGAGCAGCCTGGGACAGTGGAAGGTGTCCCTGCCCATGGCAGGGAGTGGAACAGGAGGGTCTTTAAGGTCCCTGTCAAACCAGACTGGTTTAGAATTCTGTCATATTTTGCTGAAACACGCTGGGGTACAATATTCCCCTTCACATTTAGACTAGTTTTTTGCATCTCCTGCTGAGGTTTTTCTTACCAATATCTTCTGTTGGACTCTTGAATCCTGTCATAGAGTTTTTACAGTATTTTAAACCAGCAGAGAAGAGTACAGAAGGATTTCGGTTAGAAGAGAAGAAATCAGAATCTCTACTCCTCTGTGTGAGTTATATCTCAGAGGGGGAAAAAAAAAAATCACTATTATGGATAGAGAGCCCTTGACACTTTTCTCATCAGCGAGGGAGAATCTGAAATCTGTCCTTTTAGATAAATTTATGAAACCATTCTTTGGGAAACAGAACTTCCCCTCCTGTCATTCATCCCACACCGTGGTGTTGCCTGTAGCACTCCTGAGTCCTGTTGTACCTCCACAGACACAGACAGCAGCGTCTGCCAGGGCTGGGATTGTCAGCATGAGAGAGCTGGAGTGCTAGAGACTAAAATAGACAAGGCTTGGGAGAAATATCAACACTCCAGTGCCTCTCTAACAGCTGATCCTCTCTGGGTTCTTTTTAGTGGGTTTATTCTTATACCTGGAGGTGGAAAACCATCTCTGAGTATAAGCCACTCTGAAAATATGAGAACAGGTTCATCCTGGAGTGACAACACCAGAGTGTCCAAGTATTGTACCAAATTACAGAAAAGGGTCTAAAACCTGTAAACAACAACTGAACTATTTTAGCTCAGTTCTCCAGTCTTCCATCTGAATTTGAAAGGCCAAAGTTGCATTTTACTTAATCATAAGCATCCTGGAGGCTTGTGGCAGAATACAGGGTTGGTGTGTTGGCTGCAAGTAGTCACCACACCAGGTTTTGGGACTTGAGCAAACGCACCAACCTCATCAAAAATTATGTCCTTACACGTATGATGTGAGAATGACACTATTTATTACATTGAGCACAACTATTCTGTTTTTCATCTCCATGGTTTTCACAGGCAGCCAACATCGTAACTTTTCCTGCATTGTGTGGTGGTGGAGAAGCATGTGCTAATATTTGCATTTGTATTACATTGAAATATCCTGTTATTGAGGATTTACAAATACGGGGTCAGGTCTTCCGTGGATTAAAGCCAGCTGTGTTAAACTACATCAGCAGAGGAAAGAAAATGAGGCCAGAGGGAAGAGTCAGATTTCTCCTTTTAAAATATTCCTTCAGCAATTACACTAAAAGCTGTAATACCTTCCTACCCCATAGCAGGAGATTAAAATGAGCAGGAAAGTGTAAGATAAGGGTCTTTGTGGCAAGCACATCTCTTTTGCTGAGCCAATGATAAATCACTTAAATTTGGGCAAGCTATGCGCCTGCAAATTTTCACTGTGAACAGATCCAACAGATAACTCTTTGATTCTGGTATTTTTATGGTCATGGTAATGAGTTAAGTCAAGGGGTTGAAATGATTTGTGTCCTTCTCAGTAACCTGTATCACCAGCAATTATCCTTACATCTCTTGGTACCAGGCCACTGAGAGGGTGAGATATTTTGAGCCCATGAGATGCTTATGTTGAATGTCTCAGGGGTAACTAACCTTTGCAAGGAACCAGCCAGCAGAGCCACCCTTGTTATTATGCCCAATATTAATTTTCCTTAATTTCCCCAGATTTGGAGCATCGAGCGTGAACTTGTCTTCTGCTCCTTTTTCAAAGTTGTCTTTGTCATTGTCCAGTTTCCTCACACCTGAGTGGAAGAGAAAAAGAAGAAATGAAACAAAAACCAAAAAAATCCAAAAAACTACAAACAAAAAACCCCAAACAAACAAAACCAGCAAAAATCCCTACAACAACAACAACAACAAAAAAAACCCAACCCAACAAACAAAACCAAAAAACCTCCCCAAACAAATAAGTAATTAATAATAACTTCAAGGAAGAAAGGGTTACTGGCACACGCATGTTTGTAAGCAAAGGAATATTTAGGAATGTCACCACTGACTGAATCAAATATTCCCTAGGTATCAGCTCTCTGCAGCCAGGATCCAAGGCAAAGGCAGAGGACTTTATATTCTAATTAAAAAGGTACCTTTTCTCAAGCACACAAAAGACCAGGATTTTCATTCTAATGTCACAGTTACTTACAGCTCTCAGAGCTTTCAGAAATATATATCCAGATGGCTCTTAATTTTTTTTCTTCTTCTTTTTTTTTTTTTTTTTTTTTTTTTTTTTTTTTTTTTTTTTTTTTTTTTTTTTTTTTTTTTTTTGTATCACCACATTTCCCTTTTATTTTTACTGTCTTTGAAAATCTCTAAAACGTTCAGGAAAGGCTTTGGTCACAAGCTGCAGATTCTGACATTTCAGGACACAGAATTCTTTGCTGTATCCAAGAGGAAGGATTTATTTTCAAATTAGGACCCAGCCATGGCTGTTGGATTTTTCCTGATCTCACAGGAGTTTGCCTTTATGAAAAGTATTAAAGCTGTGCCCCCAGCTGCAGCCTGTGTGAGTGGTGCTGTGAGTGGGAAGAAGCCCACCCAAGGCACCAGTGCAGAGAAAGGTCAGTGGGCAACTCATCCCTCTTATCTTAGAGGGGATGAATCATCCTCTAGGGGTGTTATTTCTCTGTGTGGATATGACAGAGTGCCTGGACACCCAGCTAAGGTTCAGACTCCCACTTTGGGATGTCTTCAGTGAGATCAGATGAACCCCCCTGTAAAACTCTGGAGGATTAATCAAGGATGAGCCCCATCCATCAGGTTTTATAATCTGTTCAAGGACACTTGGCAGACATCATATCATTATTTTTTGAGTTTGACAGGATAGGTGCAGTGTAGAAGCAAGAGAATATTTGCTCGCTGGTTACAGGAATCTCCAGGTATCTCCACCCACTTCTGTCCATGGCCCAGAGAGCTTAGTTTGGGCACATCTTTTAATAGTATTCAATTAATTTTTTAAAAAATTAAATTAAAGCTTCCAGACCACTGCTGCAGCACAATCTACATTTAAAAATAGTTACAATACTTCTGAAAAAAAAAAAGCAATTCAAACCCAACTAATATAAACCTTGCTTAAATTATTTTTATAAGTGTCCAAGCAGGCTCAGCCACCACCTTTGCCAAGAGAAAGGATGCCATTATCCATCCAGGTAGCCAGAAAATGAGGCACACAGTTCCCACTGCATTCCCTGTAAAGACGCATTGGTGTTGGACCCTTCAGCGGGTTGGCACTTACTCCAGTGCTTTCTGCTGGTGGTTTATGCTGCATTTTTCCCAGAGCATGCTTTTTTTTTTAATGGCAGGTAACTTGAGCCATGCCCACACCCAGCCACAGCTGCTGCATTGCAGATGCACCTTCCAGAGGCTGTGGATGTGAGGGTCCCCAGAGCGAACGCCACCATTTGCTCTGCCTTTCACTCAGCCAAATTATCCTGGTTTTCCAGACTGCTTCTGTGTGTGTGTGTGTGTGTGTATGTGTGTTGTTCAGATCACAGGCCTGCAGAGCAGGAGGAAATATTTTAGGAAATGATTTGCATTTGAATACCTGTGTCTCCTTTCTCACCGAAGATATTGATGAAGACATCCGCATCTGTTCCGCTGCCGCTGACTTCTCCGGTAAAAACACGGACCACGTATTTGTTGACTGCAATGAGGGAGGCAGAAATCCCAATTCATCAATAACTCAATGGTTTGATGCAAAACATAACAATACGAGCCAATTCAGGCTGTGCTGATGCTATCTTGAAAGCATGATCTGAACTCTGGCTCTTGGTACAATGACCCCCTTCTCTCTCTTCCAAGAAGAATAAAATCCATAGGCAGGATCCTGACACCTCATTTTCACTGCCCAGGACAAGAGGACAGATCACTTGGTTCCTTGCCTTGACACTGAAGAATGAAATAGAAGAGAAAGTGAAAATTTTGATGTGGGTACAAAGGCATAAAGTGAACTCGGACCTATGGACCAGCTTGGCTTTTTCCAAACGTTGATGAGTTACGGAGTCTGCCCAAGCTCAGGCCTGACTCCAGTTCTGTCCTAGAGCTGTTTTGAAAGTTTAGTCTATACTAAGGTAGCATTTTGAGGAAATAATATCATAGTGATAGAACAAGGGAAAATGGATTTAAACTGAAAAAGGAGAATTTTAAGCCATATATATATGGAAAGAAATTCTTTACTGGTGGGGTGGTGAGGGACTGGCACAGGTTGCTCAGTGTTGTTGACACTCCACCTCTGGGCATGTCCCAGGCCATGTTGGCTGGAGCTTTGAACAGCCTGGTCTAGTGTAAAATGTCCCTGCCCGTGGCAGGGAGTGGAACTGAATGGACACAAAACATTCTCTGATTCTCTGAAATGTCAGTCACATGGCATGAAACAAAAAAGTAGAGATGGCCAACCTTTCCTCAAAAAAAAAAAAAAAAAAAAAAAAAGGAAAAAAGAAAGAAAAAAAAAATGAAGAAACCCAGTCATCCAGATTTTTGTTATTTAATGAGGAAATAGGAGTAAACCCAGGAGCTGTGACATGGTGAACATACATAATCTCTGGCACCAAAACCCTTTGGGTGAGGCACATTTCACACATCCTGTCAGTGAATTTGAGAAGCACGTTCTTCAGATAGATCAGGGTTGGACTCACTTGGTTCCCAAGGACAGAAAAAGTGAACCCTCAAAAGTGCTTCTTCTGGAACTAATGAAAAACTCCCATGACCTCCAGTATGACATAATTTGAGCCGAATATGAGCAACTTTCAAAATCTGCCACTGAAGTCACCTGACTACCTTGCTTACTCCTCCAAGTAAACAGCCATGATAGACACCTCATGCTGTATCTCCTGTGAAAAATGAGTACTGGAGACAGGCAGCAAGACACAAAACAGACAAAGATGAATGCAAAATCTGCTACTGAACAGTACATGGTGTCATACAAACCCTCCGCAGAGCTCCTGTTACTGAACCCTGGGCAGCTGATACTGAGCTCCGTGCAATGCTACTTCTGTATTTCCAACTCCTGGGTGTGCTGCTCCTGTGAAAGGGTGCACAAGTCTCTTCACACACAGATCCTTGGCAGAAATAAAACCTCTTGCACCACAGAATCATGAAATCATTAAAGAAAAAAAAAAAAAAAAAAAAAAGACCTCTAAGATCATCAAGTCCAACCACTAACCATGATTCTTGGTTTGCAGCTTTCTTTTTTTTTCCCCTTTGGCAAGTGCCAAGTCAGGGGATGATGTTTCCTGGGCTTCCCAGCCAGCTACAGAAATGGATTCTCTCAGGAGCCATGGAACGTCACGTAACACTGGGTTACCACTCCCAGAAGAGATCCCCCACCTCCTCCACCACAATCAGTGTATGTTAAAAGTTATTCCAAAAGACAGCAGAGGGCCTGGTGCAGGTGCTCCCACAGAGGCAGAGGACATGAGAGCAAACGTATGAGGAGCGGCTGTTGGACCTTCCCCTGAAAGACAACTATGCTCTCAGCTCCCAGGGTGAGGAGTACAAGGGCAGAGCCCAAAGAGAAGGCAAAATCACCTGTCACAGTTTAATGAATGTGCTGGGAAAAGGCTGAAAATCGAGCTGACATCCCTGGCGCCTCATCGCAAAACATGCCATGGCAAATAAAATAATAATGATAAAACTGCAATAAATACTAAATAACAAGAAGGAGGAGAACAGAGCTGGGCTCATACAGGGGAGAAAATGCCTTAATGATTCTCTTTAACTCTTTAGCTTCAGTTCACAGAGCTCTAACAATGTGCCAGAGATACACCAACACCAAAAGTGTTCATTTGAATTTGCCAAGTGTGAGGATGGTGCAATTTATATCTCATACTTGGCCACTAAGCTGCTCTAACTAAAACTGACCCATTGTACCTTGCAATCTTTAATTACAGACCACGTTTTTTCAAGAAGCTTTGCTCCTCGCACCTCTCCTGGAATATTTAATCTGATGTCAGTGATTAATTTACCACTCCACTTTTCAGGAGCCAGAAGAACCTGACAGGATAACAGGATCCTCAAAAGGACAAGCTACAGTGGCTTAACTCAGCATTCCCCTTGCAAGATAAGGCTTTATGCCTCTGAGATACAGACCAGAAGGAGGTCTCAATGCATGCAGAGCAGCAAGGAAGACTTGCAGAGAAGAAGTCCATGAGGGCCAAATGACCAAACACAGGGCAGGAGGGGCACCTTGCATGGTTACCACAGAAACACATCTGGCCTGCAAGAAACATGTTGGTGAAATTATTTGCCAGACCAAAAAACCTTCAAAGGTTTCTCAGCATGGCTGTATTTCAAATCCAAGGTCCAGAATTACTTCTTTTGACCTCCTGCTTGGAGCAGCAAGTGGTCCCAGGGGCTCTGTACACACACAAGGCTGCTGTCAGTGTCTGCACAGAGCCCTGTGGCAGAGCTGACCCCTGAGCCATGGATGGGCCATCACTTTGGACTGGTGGCAGTCACAGGGCACTGTGCTCTGAGGGTTTTGTGCTGCCCCCTATAACACAAGCAAGGAGGTGTTGCATGGCACATCCTGGCATGGTTCTTTTCCATGCTGATGTGTTTCTGCAGGAGCATTAGGGGTCCTTGGCTTAGGAGAAGAGCACATTCCTGCTTAACAAACTATGCCAAACCCGTGCTCATCAGGTCTTTTTTTTTTTTTTTTCTTCTATCTTAATGACTCTGAAACTGGATGCTCAAACCTGTCCCCACACCTGACCCTTAGGTCTGATTTCAGAAAAATTTCAGCTCCTTCATCTTCTGGAAGCAAACCCTGAGCCATGCTGAATTTTTGCCAGCACTTTCTCCCTCTCTAAGCAATTTGACATTCAGCTGCAGCAAGGAGAGGAGCTCTTCATGCTGCTCAGGGGTCCTTCTGTGCTTTGTACATCAGCACATCTTATAGAGTGACATGGTGGATGAGCAATTTAAATGGAAAGGGATGCTGCCTCTTAAAAGACAGTGAGGATTCAACTGCTAAAAGCATGCAAGAAAAAGCTCTAGCTGCAGCCAGGAGGAGATCTGCCATAAGTCAAGCACTCTTCATTTTAATCATGGGAGGATGTTGTTCCCTATTCTTTAAGCCCCTGGCAGAAGCATCTCTTAAAAAATACCCACTTGCCTTTTTTTTTTTTTTTTTTAATTTTTTTAATCCCGATACATGGCTCTGACTTCATCTGTAAAACACAGATCAAGATGTTGCCGGGATATTTTTTTTTTCCCCTGAATGCTTCTCCTAGCACTGAGAACATGCAAAATGCTAATGTAAAAGCTGTGCCTCCATCGAGCAGTGCACAAGCTCACTGCAGCACAGGCACGGGGAGGGGAGCTTTCCTAGGAGCAAAATTAGCAGCTTTAGAAGCACGTACTGCAAGATGCCAAGAGCAGAACAGCCAACAAAAAAAAAACAGTAGGAAGAGCAGTAGCTATTTTCTCTTGTCTTTCCACTTTCACATTGCAATGCCCTGTGTGGTTACAGCACCTTCCTTTTCTTTACAGTTGTGTGTCTGCATTTGAAGACATTCCCAGGATGCCATCTCTGGGAAACAGTGGGGTGGCACTGATGTGACCCTACTGGATTAATTTAGCAGAGGAGTGGCAGTCAATCAGCCTGTCTGCTACTGATTAACTCAGCCTCAGCTTTCAACAGCCAAGAGGAAAGGTTAATTTTGCACTGTGGGCTGGAGTCAGCTTCTCTCCACTGAGAGCCAAGAGGTTTTTGTCTGTGAATATGATGCACTCTCGACACATCCTGGGGATGAAGGGCATGAGGCTGCTGCTCTCCCACCCCACAGTATTCCCCATCCACTGTCACCTGCATCCTGGGTGCAGCATTAGCCCCAGGATCTTTTCACCCAGACCCAGCACCCTTGGGTGCTCTTGTGCAGCCTCTGTCCTGCCTCCAGCCGTGGAAAATACATGGACATATCCCAGCCAAATCCTGTCACCTGCAAGCTGCAGCTGACTGTCCAGCCATGTGATATTCATCTGTTAATGTCATTTATTTAGCTGTGTGATATCATGGTCAATTGAAGCCCCGTAGGACAGAACTACCTAACGAAATTTTGTATCTACTATTATTTGGGGCATTGGATAGTGTGTTTAGGCACAATCTGCTGAATTTCCTACAGCAGGAGGGTGAGATTTGGGCAGGAAAACCAAGCCGACTGTGCTTCATTACCTGGGGTTATCACCTCCTGCGGGGGGCAGTGGATTCCCAGCCCTGCCTGCCTCCCATGAGCCTGACCAGCCGCGGAGCAGGGCAGCAGCATCCAGTATCTGGGAAATGTCACAGCCCTCACAGGCAAAGCACGTGGGGTTAAAAAAGCAAGGAACCGAGCCGTAGGCAGCGATGGATCCTTCTCCTAAGGCAGCTCTTAGCAATTATCCTTCTGTTTTCACAGCGCTCCCGAGAGCAGCAATGTTTGAGATCCGTCCTGTGCTGCTCAGCACCGAGCTGGCAGGTTTGGGGAGGGGCTGGGGCAAGGGGGTGGGTGTATTGAGTTTCTCAATACCTCTGAGGGTGTCCAGCACCTCACAGAAAATGGCTTAAATCAACAGCGAATCAGCCTGTTCGAGAGTGTCTTGAAAAAGCAAAAAGGTTTTAATAAAATAAGAAAATAATACAAAAAACAAAGAGCAAAGCCATTCACAGTGTAGGAAAGGATCCCACACACCTGCTACAACACCCTGAGAATGCACTGAGAAACCTCCTGCTCTTCCTTAAGTATTGAATGATTTGGTTGGATGTTTTTGGCAAACAGCCCAAGAGAGAATAACTGCTTATCTGAGGAACAGGTAAAGAGACCTATCAGTGTTTTTGTCTTGGTACTAGCCAGTTATTGCCAGGAGAGCAAAGAAACTTCTAGTGTTAGTCCCTTAAAAGGCTCTTGGGATGAGTCTTGAACCTTTCCCTCTATGCTCAGGTGTGGGGTGGATACTTCTACTACATGGATGGACAGGGGCGAGGCACTGCTACCCTCTCTGAATTGCTGCTGGGAAAGGAATACTTTTGTGGTTAGTGTGATAAAGATTGTTGCAGAAGGGAGAGGCAGGCTCCTGGACCTGCAGACAAGGTACAATTTCCACCTGAGCCTGCCTTGCAGGAGCTCAGGATGGTGCTTTTATACCCATATGCTTTGGTTCCTGCCTGTCAGATCGAGTCAGTCATTCCAGCCCACCAGGAACTGTCTGACAAAACCTCTTCTTGATGGAAGGGACTGACCTGTCAGAGTGGAAGCTTCTTTGTACCACTGCTGACAGCAGCATGCTCCTCAGTGACAGAGCTCTGGGTCAGAGCATCCTTAAAATGTCAGACAGCCTATGGCTAGGGCACAAAGCTGGGACCTGGCCTTCCAACACACTTGACTCACAGCAAACATTTGAATTTAGCTCTTGTTTGTCCTGGCAGAGAGCTCATCCCACCAGGATAAAACAACCTCTTCCTAGATTAGCTTCTGGTAACCTTCTGGTTGGAGATGTCCTACTGGTATTGTGTCCCCAGCAAGTGAGTCTCTGCAAGTGCTCTGGAGAAGAAAATCCACCCAGCCCACCCATTAAAGCTCTTTGTGGCACAGTGGCAGGGACCCTAGAGACAGCTATGCACAGCAAAATATAATTAGAGCCTAAAGCAACCCCTGTAAAAGCAGAAGGGCTCTGCTGAGCTCACCAGCAGCCAGTTCTGTTTCAAAATTGGGTCCTGTTCTTGCACAAAGCAATGGCACACAGATAAAGAAGACTTGGTTTTCCTCCCATTTAGAAAAGTGTTGAATTTGAAGTGTTGGTTTAGAACTCAAAAATCATTATCTCTTTCAAGGGTAGTTGGCATTTATTAATGAGCTGTGCCTTCAGAGGTGGGGAACAGCATCTTTGGCCAAGGGTTCAAACTGGAAATGCAGATTACAAGCACACCTGGAGCATGGGTGGGGGAGTTTTGCATTGGACAGAGCACTGAGCCACTTGATCTAGTTGCAAATGTGACTGCTCATTACAAGGGCTTGGACTAGCTGACCTTTAAAAGCCCTTTCTATCCCAAAGCATTCTCTGACTCCATGGCTTTTGACTGTAAGCACATCTGCCAAAACACAGTGTTAGCAGGGGAGAAATGTTGAGGAGCCCTTGCAAGGCTTTGAGGTTCCTGTCACAGGAGGCAGCACTAAGGATGCAAGGCTGGCTGGACCCTGGCTCTTTAATCTCACAAGAGCTCTCCAAAAGTGTGCTCTTCATTGCTGTCACTCAAGGAGGCCCAATGGGAAAAGGAGAGGATTGAAGGAGCACCTAGACATCTCTCTCAGGCACAGGGTGGGATTCTTGGGGTTGTCCTGTGCAGGGCCTAGGGTTTGACTTGATGTTCCTTGGGGGGTCTGTGTGGCTTTGGGGTATTCTGTGACTCTATGATTGTGCTGCTCTGTCCAATATTGCATCACCCCCAGTCACTGTCTCCTGCCCCCTCCTGTAATGAACCCAGCCCCTTGGCCTCCCCACCCAGGCCAGAAACCATGAGATTCACCTCCTTTTCCTGCAGCTCTTCAGGAAACCAAAGCATGCACTAAAACAGTTAATATATTAGGATTCAGCCTGGGTCATCCCTCTGCAGGGCCTGTGAGAGGCAATCTACCACATGCAGGAGGCTTTGCTTGTAGGATATGCTAAACTCATGTTCCTACTGTGACTTCAAAGTGATGATGACTTTTTGATCTGAGCTTTAAATGACCTTGCTTAGGAGACAATAGTGGTTTAGTTGCAGAAGTATGGAGCTTAGCACAAGGCAACCCACCTTGTGACAGCAGTGCAGAAATCTTTGTTCATTTAATTCTCCAAGATTTATCATTATTTTTCATTAGTTCATCCCCAGGGTAGGAACCCATTAAAAAAAAAAAAAAAAAAGGCAAATATTTCAGAAAAGAAATATCCATTTTCTGCTTTCACCAGATCTGCTGTTATCAAAAAGGAAGAATTCATTGAGAATATCCTCTTGGGTTAAATACATTTGCTCAGAAATAAGAGTGAAATAATTTTATGGTATTGTCAAAAATCATATTGTTAACTCTGTACTTCAGTCTTGCTTTGAATAGATCAGATTTTTTTTAAAAGTTACTTTCATTTCAAAACTGAAAGCTGAATTGATTTCTGTATATAGACATAATTAGTCAAAATTATCACATGTCTTCAAAAACATGCTGTACTCTCTGTTTTGTATTGGGTACACAGAGATCTGTGTATCAGCCACACACTCTTGCCTCTCCAAAATCTTTTCACTCTATGTGAATTACAAATCTCTTTTTCTGTCCCATTTCAGGGCTCTGTGCATTTTTTGTGTTTTGCAAATCACCAGTGCTTCTTTTTATTTTTACATTTCCATTTCTCATTCCTTTTACCCATCTTTAGAGGAAAAAAAAAGGGAAAAAAAAAAAGTGTGACAAGTAAAATGTCTATAGCTGCCTCATTTTGGACACAGTGACAAAAAGTTGGGCAAAGTTTGCAGGGAAAGTAAAGTCCTTGTTAGAAAAAAGAAAGTATTTTTTTATCAAAAAGAAAAGACATTTCTGGATAATCAGTATGCCAGATAGCATAACAACTTTTTTCCCAGTGTGATAAATAGGGTGGTAAAAGATATTATTCCTTCTACAAACCCTGTTTATTGAATGCTTCACCATGCAGCAAGGCCTCATCCCGAACACAGAGGGTACTTGCCATTACTCAGAAGCAAACAACTCATATGTACTTCATAAATATATTTATCTGCATTTTCCTGTGCTGATTATACACTTCCAGTTTTCAGAGTAAATAAAGATGAATTTTGATGAGAAGGTAACACATATTAATATTTCATTCCCTCTTCCTCAATTTCTGTGTCCTTAGAAATAATCTTATTTCATTTTTCCCATCAAGAAAGTTTCCAAAAGCATGAAATTTTGTGACCTCATTTTGAAATAAAGCCCAAGGGAATCCAAGGGTCACTTAGGTTGGACAAGCCCTCCAAGGCCATCGAGTCCAACCATTCCCCAGCACTGCCAAGGCCACCACTGACCCATGTCCCCAAGTGCCACATTCCTGTGGATTTTAAATACCCCCAGGGATGAGGACTCATCCATGAGGAACCAGTGCTGGTCCTCAAGCCCAACCTTTTATAAAATGAGGTTGCAAATTCGACAGGGCACCAACTGATGCCTCACATCCCAAATTCTGCCCTTTACCTGAGCTTCTAACATCAGTATTTATTGGGAGATATTTGCTTTAGTTCCTATCCAGCCCAGACCTTAAGGACATGCATATCCCAGGATGGAAGGAAGGATTTAGCTTCTGACTCAAAGTGAGTCATGTGCACCAACACTTGCTGCTCCAGATGTTTCCTCAAGCCACAGCCAGGTCAGTGCTTACAAGCCTTCAAGTCAG
Organism: Cettia cetti; assembly: GCA_013401135.1. Classification (NCBI taxonomy): domain Eukaryota; kingdom Metazoa; phylum Chordata; class Aves; order Passeriformes; family Sylviidae; genus Cettia; species Cettia cetti. The sequence continues at coordinate 37,186 of VZUI01025749.1, read as the reverse complement.
CCAACAGCCAACATTAAAATTCTGGATAATATACTGTGAAGCCTTAACCCAAGATTCCTTCAAAGAGGAAAGGAGTAAGCTCACATTTACAGCTCAAATACATGAGTTTTAGGTCATAGTGGTTCTGAAATCCTCAGAGAATATCTAGAGCAGGTTAATGCTTTGATAATAAACATTTTCCTAATTTTTTAAAAGCAACATCTCCCTCTGCCTTCATAAGCAGTGAGAGAAATTTCACCACTCCTCTGGCATTACTAGAATCCAAATCCCAGCTGCTCATTGTGACTTCACTGCCACTACCCTTGGGACATACCCATGCAAACTCTCAGGTGCACCACATACCAGCCCCCAAATCACACCAGAATTGACACAACCAACAACTTTCCCTTTCAAAACAGCTTCTTATTTCAGCAAAGCAGAAATGTCTTGTCTGACTGAAAAAGACCCACCCTTAGATAAAGAACAGCTATATTTGATCTTCTCTTGTGATCCTTTTATATATGTGTGTGTGTGTGTGTGTATAAAAAAATAGCAATAATAACAAAGAATAGCAATAGGTGGCCAATTTTCAACACATTTAAATATGGAAAAATTAAACACAATGCAGCTGTGTTGGAACTCTCCCATCCTCAAGGTCAACATGTGCCACACCTCTATGCTCCTCACTTTCACTATTAGTACCCCAAATAAGATTAAACTTTACCCAGAAATGGTAGAGACTGGAGTAGTTCTGCATGCATGCATGTCACACATGCAATTCTGTCCTACTGGCAATATGCAGCCTTGAAAGAGTTTGACATGAATTGCTGTCCCATGCACATTTATAATCCATCATGTTCAATCCTATATAATTTCAGGATGCTGATGGCCAAAAAGCCAGATGAAAAACAGTACTTGGCTCTCAACTTCATTTGCAACAGGCAGATTGCAAAGACTTGACCAAAATTTGACAAGTTAAACAAAAGATAAAATTGCACAGGAGACTGAATTAATTTTCAGCTCACTGTGCTCTTAAGCATGATTTTAAGGACCAGGAGAGCGAACATCCCCATTGCAAAAGAGTGATTCTGCTTTCTCAAGAGTAAAGCATGTGCAGAGAACTGTTTGATTAGAGAGAGGTTTCAAGGGAAACCAAGAACAGCCAATATGGGTTTCCCCTGTTCTGGGCATAACTGGAGGTTACTCTGCACAGAGCCCAGACCAACCTCAAGCAGCTGAGTATCCTTAACTGCCTGTGGTCACCCCCAGAGAAAAGATGTTTACTGTTGGAAAAATAACAGGCCATTTAACCCAACCAAACTTCAGCATCTTTTATGAATCTGGACAAAAGTTGGCCTTGCAGACATGTTTTGGTATTATGTCTTGAGAAACCCTGCAACCCACATGAAGTCCAGCTCTCAGGGCTCCCTGCTACCCAGGTGGTGACAGTGATAAGGTGGCCAGGTGATAAGAAACTGTATTCATCACACATAGGGATGGAGAGAGACACAACCTTGGTGTCCCACCTGCAGAGATGAAGACTGTGAGGCAAAGGCCAGTGAGGTCCAGGCAAATGAGAGTCACCATGGGCTGGGGGACATGAGGATCTCTCCACTGAGTGGCACAAATGATTCCTGACCACTCTGCAAGTATCAAACAACAGGCTGGGAACTTCAGTTACTGGCACAGCTGTCCAGGGCAGTGCTGGAGCCCCCATCCCTGAAGGGGTTCAAAAGACTCGTGGATGTGGCACTTGGGGACATGGGGCAGTGTGGGCTGGGCAGTGCTGGGGAAAGAGTGTGAGTCTGTGATCCTGGAGGGCTTTTCCAACCTAAAGGATTCTGTGATTCCGTGAACTGACTCCTGAATTTCGTGTCCTTTTACACCTCCATTGGGTCAGTAGATCTCCCAGTGCAGCTGCAAGCTGTTATGAATGCATCCCCACCACTTTGGCAGGACATCAGACGCCCTCAGAGTGATCCAAAACCAGCAACACTCAAAGGAAAACCCGGCACCTGGCTCCAGTTTGGAGCCTGTCCCTTGCACAAAGGCTCAGCCACAGACACACAATCCTAAGGCTTCATAAACTCAAGTGAAGCAGCATAAAGCTGAACAATGGCCCTCCCTTGTAATTAATACCTGTAGTGTAAGTTAATCCAGGCTGCCAATAGAAGCTGCTGGGTAAATAAGAATCTGTGACACTATCCCTATCAAAGGCCCACGGGCAAACGATGCCATGGATGTGAATGCAGGGAATAGAGAGTCATCCAAGCGGGAACGCTTACGGGTGTAACCTGTTCTCCTGAGAAATGCGTGGCACTCCACAAGGGAACCTGACAGGAGGCATTTCATTTGGAGAAGTAAATGCAATTACTCTGGTGTCTGCAATTGCTAAGTGAGACATCCATGGTAGTTCTATATGGATGGTGAAAAGTACTCTGCTTTTGGGTTTTGATTGTGTGTGTCCACATTTTCCACTCTGTGTTGACAGGTTATTGCCACATGCATTCTTTTCTGCATTTTTAAATTATTCCTCTTTTGTTTTTCTTCCCCTTAAAATTAACCTCTCCAAAACTCACAGTCTGCAGGAATTCTCTGTCTGGCCTGTGCTCCTCACCATGAAAAAGGGTGAGTCTGACCATAGTTTAATCAGTTTTGGTACAAGCATCAACACCACCCCCTTTCAAATAGGCTTCAGATGCCTTTTAAATGAAGCAAAAATGTGACAAAGGAAAGGAGTCATTTTTTTCAAGCCCACATCCTTCCCACACAAAGGACAGAGAAGGTCCCAGCAGTGACCTCCAGTTCAGAAGAGGAAGGTAAATCCTCATGACAAAGACAGGAAAGTTTTCCAGGAGAAGATCAAAAGCTGAAGGTGCTGCAGGAGAGGGAACCTGGAGGAAACTTGTTTGATTTCCTCCAAAAACATTCCTGACTGTGACAGCAAATGGAGCATGAAAGCAAAGCACGAAGCTAAGTTTGGCAACAACAGTGTCTGAGTGGTTTATAAAGAAAAACTGAAGAGATAAATGGATTGAAGATGTGATTGAAGAGACATAACCAGAAAGGAGAAGAATATGGCACTGAACTGCTAATGGGAACATAGACTTAGGAGGGAATTATTAATCTTTCCCTACATAAACTTACATAATCTTTCATTATCTAGGTGCCTGTAAAATATTAATACTCAAAGAGTAAACATCACTATTTAATCCATTGGAAAGAAAAAAATGAAATACCCTAGAACTGAATCAAATTCAGGGCAAATGACTTGTATGTACAACAAAAATCATATCACAATCTCATTTCAGACCTTTACGGATCCGGAGGGAGGCAAATTAATTCAGATACATTTACATTTGCAGCTGACAGTTCACCACGGCAGTCTGGGGATGTTTATCTTTCATTAATTATGGTTCAAGGGGAACTGCAACCTGAGATAGCTGAGCTAACCCTCTCCTCTTACAGATCCAGACCTGCCACCTGGAAGGAGTCCAACCCTTCACCCATTCCTCTGGCCCCAGCCCAGCTCCCGCCTTCCTGTGGGTGGCTGCAGAGCCCAGCCTGTGCCTCTCAGGAGCAGGGCTTTATCTCTGATAAAGGTGCTGGGAGCTGATGCATTTCTGACAAACGCCTGCCTAAATCTCTTCTTTCACACTCGGGAGACTAGCTCACTCTTATTTGTCCCGGGCCAAGCACGTGGAGAGCAGCTCATCCGTACCCCAGAGCTGCCTCTCCAGAAGAGTGAGCACGAGGGACTGGCTGTTGTGCTCGTGGCATGCAAACCAGCTCCAGCAATTTCATTGGAGCTGCACTCTCCTGTACCAGCTGAGGGTTTAGCCCATGAGTCCTTTCCTGCTGTGAGACAGGTGTTGAACAGGATGTAGGAAATCACACACGTTTCCTTGAATCATCTCTCCCAGGCAGGGGCAATAATCAATTCAGATAAGGTGTTGTGTCATTTAAAGATCTATTAAGATTGAATGGTTGACTTCCTCTGCAAGGGAACCTCTCCTTAATTGTACATTGCTTTGACTTATATACTACCTTCTCTAGAGCCCTCCTGCCCCTCGAGTGTCCTTAGATTCTCCATTTCACAAATCAATTTGGATTAAAAAAGCAGCAAGATACTTCAGCACACACAGCCCCAGTAGTAACTGGGTGGTTTTTGGCAAATAACATCTCCAGATGTTATCTTGTTCCTTTGTGGAAGCCACCCTGGGGATGTCTGCATTTTTAAAATGTTCCAATATGCATTTCTTGTCAAGGGATATCATTTGTGCATGCTAGCTCACATGTAGTATCTTTTAATTCTTACATATTCAACATACCAGCACTCTTTTAGAAGGTTGTGTCTCAGTAGTGCAGAATTACTCAACGAGTCTGGGTCAATTTAGCGCATTCTTTCGCTGTTAACATGACCTCAATAAAAATAACAATACTTTGCCCTTCTAGAACATCTATCAATGCTCACAGCACTGCTTAAATCTGGCAATAAATTCGTTTTACCAAATAATTGCTCCTAAGTGGTAATGTCAGCAGCATTATTACAAGAGCTCTACTAATTATTCTCAATATGATTCGATCCTGGCAAAAGCACAAGTTCCCTCTTTTTAGCACTGAACCACACAGCTCTGCTTCCCCGCAGACCTGTGGCTGGTGGCCTTCACTTCTACGCCCAAAATTAAGCTCCCAGAAAGGAGCAGTGCCCTGGTTGAGTCTGTCAGGAAAACACCACTCTGTTTCCTCATTAGCTCTTGCAGATGGAGTGCTGACATCCCACCTGAGGCTGCTTTGCTGGATCCTCTTTCACATCCCCATCGCCTTCCCACTCACGTTACAGGCACCACACATCAGCGTGTGGCCAGCACGCTGGTACCAATTTGAGAGTACAAGTCTGGTGTGCAAGCTGTCCTGGCCTCGTTTCAACATCATTAGCTTAAAACCAGGCTGAAAAAACAGGCACCAGCTCAGTGTGGGTATCATACACACACAGAGCAAAACCAGCCTGGAGTTACAGCAAAACCAGTGCGGAGTTACAGCAAAAGGGTTGGCTTCTTTACGGAAATTTTCTGCAGGACATCACCACAGACTGGAAACACTTAGTTTTATGGACAGGACTGCAACCACGCTGCCACGCACATGGGGTACCAGGTATGTCTTCCAGGGTAGGATGCCTCTCATCTATGTGTAGGTATTCAATCTAATTTAATGTTGTCATCACAGATCCCTCACTACTCCACAAACGAGTGGAGCTGGTCCAAATGGTGATTTATCCCACCCTAAGACATCAGATCTAAGATTGGAAGAAGAAATTACCCTCTGGAGGCATCTTGCATCTTCCTATAGCTCTCTCCACTGACTATAAAGAAAACTTAAATTAGCTTAGATGACACAATTACTTTTTATGTGATGAGATCATCTCAAAACAACCCCGTCCTTTCCCACAAGGCACCAGAAAGCCAAGTTGTTGGTTTTTTTTAAAACAAACGCTTACTTTTGGGCACATCCATGGGGTTCAGGCTGCCAATGAGGTCTCTGACATAGAGTCCATCCCCATCCTCCTTGCTCAGCCAGTTGTTGCAGGGGAAGTAGAACCGGAGGTGAGGTCTGTTCATGTCGGTCACGATTACGCGGTCCAGGAACCACCCTGCGTTCAGCCCGGTGTTGTCGTGCTCAATCCTAAAGGAAGAACAATCCTGTTTGGATGTCACAATTGAGACTGGCCACTAGCACTGTAATTTTGTGGAATATTAGCTGCTAAGCAAGGCTAGAGCAACTGTACACATAATTCCCGTTTATGGCTGTCTTTCCAAAGAGCTTGAAGGAACTTATGGGCTTTTATGGAGTACATTAAAAACAACAACCTTCCATATGGGCAGAGATCACAGGTGAATCTGTGAATCTTTTATCTGCAAAGAGATGTTCACAACATACCTACACCTCCACATTCATTCAACACATACATTCATTCACCTTGCACTCTGCATCTAAAACATAAGGGACTCCCTTCCCACCCGGTACCCCTCCTGCTCTATTCTCCTCTTGCATTGTTTTAACCACCTCCTCCCGGCTTTCTTTGTACTACTTACTAATTTTAGACTTTATATCAGTCAGTCAGACAGTGGTTAAACATAATAATTATCATTTACATTACACTAAGTTAGCAAAAGTGTCTGGCAAACCCCATTTACCTCCATTGGGACATAAAAACAGTCCTAAACGTCTTTCCCTATGATTGCATATGACAGAAATACAATTCTTGGTGGGGAGCATGGATACTTATAAGCAATACCGTAGGTGATTTCACACTTCAGTTCAAATCTTCGGCAGTAAACAAGCTTTTACCACCCCTTAACTTCACCTTGATGGGAGCACGTTAAGAAGTAATGAATAAAACATGGCAGTGCATAAACCTCTGCAGCCTGTCATCCTATTAACACCTCACAGGGCAGGTGCCAGGGTAGCAGCGTTGTGCAGGTACCTTATTTTCTTTATTTGTCCCACGTTATTGGTTTTCACTCGGAACACATCTGTTTTGCTCCTCTCAAAGGCCGTGCTGCTCCTGCAATGCACATGCATCAAAGGAATGGTGAAAAACCAGCAGCCCTGACAGCAAACACAAGTGCTAGCATTTAAGGATAAAGAAGTGTCATTCCTAATGCTGGAAAGACCTAGTTTTCAATGCTCTCTCCCCAGTGACAGGTTTTGGGATGCTCTAAGTATTGACATTCAGCAGACTTTTTTTTTCCTTCTCTGATTCCAAGAGTTCTTCCAGAAGCTGAGGCAGAAGCTTTGGGGAAACGCAATATGCTTTTTTGTCTCAAAGTCACACTCCCAGGAATATCCTCTCCTGTCATCCTAGCCTCCAGGCATCAAGTAGATCTGCTCCTGGTGATGGAGCAAAGGGGTCCAGCAAGTTCCCTGTGTGACCACAGATCTGCACAGAGCTCAGCCAGAGAGAAAAGCATCCAACCACATCCAACTTTTCCGGCCCATCTCCCATCACTTTTTAAAAGGAACTACTGAAACTTTGATGCTTCCTCCTACAATTTGTATCTCATTCCAAGCAAAACAATTGTGTGAAGGAAGTAGTTTGAGTTTTTTGGTGAAGTGTTAAGAGTGAAGTTTGTATTTCACAGGTGCAAGTGCAGAAGCAATATAAAACCTTTTTGCCCAGGTCAGGGAATGTAGAATTTAATTCCCAGTTCTGCTTCTAGCCTGCAGTGTAATCCTTGGCAAGCACCTCTGTCCTTTTCTGAGCTCACATATTTTCCACGAAAACACTATGAATAACATCAAGGCAAAGCTCTGAAGCCTCACCCACCTTCCCTTCCCGATGGGTGCCTATTTCCCCACGGCTGCTAAGCATGGACACGGATGATTAAACACAACAAAACCCAGGAGTTGTATTAAAATTAACAAGAAAACCACAGCACCCGGGCAGCGCAAAGCCACAACGACGAGGTTTGCATGTAGAAAGTTAAAGAATATTAACAATCCCAGCAAGGAGGCTCGGCTTTTCCCGCCTCTCTTCACATTGCTTAAGGACCTGCCTATGCCCTGCTCACAGGTCATTTTGTGTTCTCCTAAACCCACGCCCAGCCTTCCTCCTCCTCCCCCTCCTCCTCCTGCTTGTCCATTCTGCTGTTTCACTCCCCGTGCCAGGAGCAGCACCAGTGCTACGAAAAAGGCTAAAATGGTTAACCTTGCCGTGAAGACAAGAGGCAATTAAACCCGGCCCAGCCTCCCCCAACCTGGCTGCCGGAGTGAAAACAGCCAGCCAGTGCAAGGCAATTAGTCTGTCAGGCTTGAACGAGCATCGTAATGACAGCAGCTTCTCCCCGCATTGGCTCGGAGATCGATGCAGTGCTGCAGACTGCCACGGAGATGGCATGAAAGTATTAAGTGAGAATAATCAGCCCAAAGCTCTCAGCGCTCCAGCCCCGCTGGCTGCTGGCTTGTGGCAGTGTCTCTGCCCTGCTGGGCTCTCTCTCTTGCTGGGAGGGATGCTGGGGGGCAAACCTCCTTCTGCGGGACATCCAAAAGTGCCCACGGGGCGGATGCTGAGTGCATCTCAGCACCTTGAAAACGTGATACAGCCCAGGAGTTAAACCCCTGGGAAGAAGCCTTGCTGTTGAAAGGTAAGGAAGAGTTTTGACAAGTCTCTTCCCCTTGAGATTGATCTGCAGCATCAACAGCACCAGGAAAGAAAAATCCAGTCCTTCTTTCTAGTGCTGCCAATTGCGTGGGGAGAGGGTGAGTGAGGGAATATCCCACAGTGAATGGCTACACTGAAATTTAGGCTAAAAAAGAAGCAAAAAAGAGTGAAAGGGAGAAATTACAGCTGGGCCACGTCAGAGTCTGGTCCAGGCCAGGACTAGGATGAGACATTCACAGCCAGATTACCATAAGGAACTTGTTACACCAAACAATGAGGCACACTGGCTTGCACAGGCCTGGTGACAAATAAAGCAAGAAAAATATGACTTGGAAATTGCAGCACTAAATTTGCAATGTCCAGGCTTGACTGGGTTAAAACTCAGGGATTTTAGACCACAAGCTTAGTCTAAGGGTCTTCTGAATTTCACTAGAGCCCTGCCATTAATCTGAAATAACAGGCCAGGGGCAACTCCAGAAATACGTTTTAGTTGGGTTTGTTATTTGACACATTTGATTTGCTCAAGCAACTCTATTTTTTCCATATTCTGTTACAGTATTTTTCCCAATTGCTTTGTAAGAAACATCCAAGGAGCTTCATCAAAACTAGTATATTAAATTCTTTTTTATATATATATTTTTTTTTTTTTTTTTTTAATCTGGAGCTGTTTTCAGATTCTTTCAGTTGAGTAATTGCCTGCAGGCTGCACTGCTTGTGGTGCTGCAAATGCACAATCATTCAGAACACTTTGTCCCCTGGTTGGGTTAGTGGTGCTGCTAAAAGTCGCCGCAAGAACTGGTACATATTCAAGTGTAGCATTTTTAAATCCCTGCATTCATCTCCTCTGCAGGCCATGGGCACAGACAACAGAGCCAGTGCTGTGAGAGTTTTGCTGCTTCTTGGTGGGTTGACAACAAGAAAGCCTCAATATTGCAGTTTTGTTTGCAAAAGTACATAAAATAAACATTTGTACAAGTAATTTTTTTAATGAAGGTGAATTAAAAAGAGTTGATCCTACTACCTAGATAAAAGTCACATTTCAAATGGAAATTCTGAATGTTTGTAGATAATAGTCTTCCCTTTTGATCAGCTAACAGCACCCTTTTCACAGCTAAGTTCTTAGGAACAGACAGAAAACCTGGATACTGATCACAGCAAAGGCATAAAAATAATGACCTTCAGCAGCAATGTAGTAACCTAAACCAATTTAGCTTTGAGTCCCTGCTTGACAATCATTTAAACTGCCTCTTCACTTGGTGTTTTACCTGAAAATGCCTTGTACACAAAGAACTGCCAGCAAAAGCGCATTGGATTAAAGGCTGCACAGAAGCACAAAGTGTTATTCTGGATGTCAGTTCAAACAAAATGTAAAAAACGCTCCATTAAACCACTAGAAAGGGTCAGTTCTTGGTTGCATCTCCCTGAAATGCTGCCCACAGGTTTGCCTGCTCCTGCCACAGAGGTTTAGCAGCATTTGGAGGAGCAGGGTATTTGGGATGATTTCAGAAGGTCATAGAGCCCAAACCAACATAAAGCCTGCCACTCTCTAGGAAAAAAAAAAAAATGCTACTTGGTTCACCTGCTAGGTCAGGGAAGCTTCTCATGCACTACAGGTGGGCTGTATAGAATATCACAGAATCCCATAATTAAATAATCAAATAATCATTAGTGTTGGAAAAGCCTCCCAAGGACATCAAGTCCAACCGTTCCCACAGCACTGCCAAAACCACCATTAACACGTGCTCAACTGCCAAATCCACATGGCTTTTAAATCCCTCCAGGGATGGGGACTCCACCACCACCCTGGGCAGCCTGTTCTAGGGTTGGACAGCTCTTTTGGTGAAGAAAATTTCCCTAATATTCAATCCAAACCTTCCCCCTGGCCCGGGCTGAGGCCATTCCCTCTCCTCCTGTCCCTGTTCCTTGGGAGCAGAGCCCGACCCACCCCAGCTTTCCCCTCCTGGCAGGGAGTTTTGCAGAGCCACAAGGGCCCCCCTGAGCCTCCTTTTCTCCAGGCTGAGCCCCTTTCCCAGCTCCCTCAGCCTCTCCTGGGGCTCCAGCCCCTTCCCCAGCTCCCTTCCCTGCCCTGGACACGCTCCAGCCCCTCGATGTCTGTCTTGTCCTGAGGGGTCCAGAGCTGTCCCCAGAATTTAATGTGTGTCAGAGATGAATTGAGAGGGACAGGAAGAAAATTTCTTCCCAAAAAAAACCACACAATGAAACCTGCTCCCTTCCCCATATATTTGCAATTGCTGTAGTGTTTTCTCTGCACATCCTGTTTCTTTGTAGGATTTCCCTTCCACCCTTCAGCCAGTATTATCAGTACGGGTGGCATGAAAAGGTGTCAGGGATGAGCACTTGTCTATCCCGGTTGTTTTTCTGGTTTAACGTACAGACAGCTTCCCCCATCCTCAGGTTGTCTAATGCACAGTACAGGCTGTGTGAATCTGTGTTATCAGGCCTCTGGCTAGGATGGCATCTTGCCAAAAGATGCAAAAAAATTATTGGGAAAATGCTGACAGTGTGTTGGCCTCATCCCTCTGCCCCTTCCTACACATCCATTATCGATCACTCCTGGAGAGAGGACACTGTCCTGTACAAACTAACAACAAAAAAATCCCCCATATGTTCAAACCATATTTACTTTTAGCACAGAGCTGCAATAGCAGCATCATTAACCTCCTCCTTGGAGCAACAAATACTCCAGGGAGTTTGGTCTGCAAATATTTAGCTAAGACTGCTGTCATGAAGCTGACAGCATCAGTCAGCGGGTGGCTGGAAATACCACGTGAGGCAGCACACGTCCAAAACCACTCCAGATGGAAAAGAAACCAGCAGAAAAGCACAGCACTGTCAGTGTCTGTACCAAGGACATTATCGACCAGCAGAATGAATCCTGCTTAAACAGACACTGAAAAACTGGTGAAAAAAGCAGCCCCACTTGAAAGGGTTTAATTGGATGAGACAAATTGCTCGGGGCTGTAGCAGCATGATGACACCCGTGAGCCAAACTCCAGAAACCGAGTGAGCCTGAATCTACCCCTAAACTTTACAAAGTGCCATAGGACACACAGACTCTGCCTTATCCAGAAGCATTCCAGGTACAGATTCAGACAGCCTTAATTACAGACGTTGAGTAAGTGCTCCTTCACTTTGTACTGCATGGAGCAGCATCATCTTAATATCAGTTTTTCATCTTTGGTGGCATGATTTGCATAAACAGAATAAAGTAGTGGCGTCTAATTTAGATAATCTTAGCTATGCTTTATCATAAAATCATTGAATCATAGAATGTCCTGGTTTGTTAGGGGCCTTAAAGAGAGTTTCTTTCCAGTCCCGCTGCTGTGGGTGGGGATGTCTTTGTTATCTGCAGTTTGGCTGTTATTTTCTAGACAAACTGTATGCAAAGCAAACAGTGCCACCAAGAACAGTGCTAAGGTTGCTCAGTAATTCCCAGTATTAAATTACATTTTTAATTACATTCACTTTGCCAGATTGAGGTAAATTTTAGCCTGTTGAAAATTTTCATCCCCTTCCCATGGAGAAATATTTTAAAAATTTTGATGAGAATGAGCTCAGGCATTTTTAAGACTGACATTAATGAGTTGGGATAGGGACAGGATTTTGAGCAAGACAGAACGGTTGAGTTTGTTCCAGGAATACACCTTACTGTTATCCCAAGGGGAAAACTGGCCAGGTTTTACAGTCTGAAAAATGCAGCTGACACTCGGTCATCAGGGACCTGGGTCTAACAGCTGAATTCCCTAAAAAGTCTGGCTATTTTAAGCAAAATCCTGTTCTTCTCTCTAAGGTATGACCTTCCTTATGGTCATACCACCAGCTGCTGTGTGCATAGCTGCTGGTGAATTATAATTGATACATACACCAGTTATACCCACTCTTATATTTAGGTTGTTCAACACCTGGGTCTAAGCACTCTCTCAGGTATTTTATTCCTGAAATACTAGACATAGGCTGGCTAATAAGGCTGAACAAGAAAGAGGAAAACCCTTCCCACTTAGTTTCTCTTTTGGAAGTGAATATGGACTCCAAAATGTGCTGCTACTTAACGCCGTCCCAGACAATTAAGCCTTCAGAGAGCACTGAAAGTGCTGCAGACTTGTACAGACATAAATCAGGGCACACTTACACACATAAACAGCTGTAAAATAGGAAACATCCCGTGGCATTAAAGGAAAAGGATCACAGCTCCTTTCTGAAGCAGCACTTGGGAAACAGGTGAGAAGCCTTCCCCCTCTGCACCTGGGGTTCATTCCCTTCCTAACCTGAAAAGCCCTTCCTGCACCAGCTACCTAACCCCTCCTAACTCATTTTATTAAATGCTCAGAATAAACAAACTCTCTTTCCTGTATTTATTTATTTATTCCTGAGAGGTTAAATAACAAAATCAGATCATCTTCCACTGGGCTTGGCTTAACTGTATTAGAGCTATAAACATTAGCATCCTCTAAAGACTATCCTGTACATACTCTGCAGTTCATATGTTTTTACTGGCATAAGGAACAGCAAAAACTCTGTGTAGTCACCCAATACCAGGTAGAAGTGATTGCCTATTAATTGTCTTCAGCATCAGAAATTTTTTTTAAAAAAAAAACCTCTGTATCATCCTCAAATTCAGTAGGAGGCCAGCTGTCACCAATTATTTAATCTTTCTTCTACATTATCATCGCTGCTAAATCTTCTCTTATTCCTTTCTTTTTTTTTTTTTTTCTTTTTCTCTCTTTTCTCAAGGTTAAAACCTCTCTGTTATATTATTTGCAGTTGTCCCCAACAGGACCAAGTAAGCCTAACACTGAAAAGTTACATTAGCAGAAAAAACAGATTTGGAGTAAAAACAGTGAATGAGCTACAGTGGCACTTCCAGCTGAGCACTGTACTATTTCCCCACCCTCAGCCTGGTGGAAAGCACATGAACATGGAGAAATGAAATGCTGTGGAGTATCAGCATCCTTTGCTCTATGTGGAACCACAGAGGATCAGTTCATGCCTGTAGGAAAAGTCTTGGCAGCTGTCAAAATGCCACCAAGCAAACCCTTGGTGTTCACTCACGCGTCCATGATGGAGCCACTGGAAAGAAACTATTTTGTGGTAGTGCTTTTAGCTTCTGGCTGAGCTGTACCTGGTGCAGGGTGGTGGATGGGGAACTTAAGAGCTGGGTTTTGAAGTGGGATTTTGCCAAGAGCTTTTGGGCCCAAGCAGAACTTTGCCAACACCAGTTATATGATCCCCCCAAACTGACAGACAGTGGCTGCAAAGGAGGAGTCATTCCAGCCCCTCCCAGGCACTCAACAGTACTTTTCTGAACTTCCCTTCCAAAAAAATTCACAAGATTTTTGTGTTGGAAGGGACGTTAGGGACCTTAAAGTCCATCTGTTTCCACCCCCTGCCATGAGCAGGGACACCTTTCATTGAGCCAGGTTGCTCCAAGCCCCGTCCAACCTGGTCTGGAATATCCCTGCCCCTGGGATGGGGCAGCTTCTCTGGGCAACCTGTACACCATCCTCATAGCCAAGAATTCCCTGCTAATATTCACCTAACCTTTCCCTCTGATATTTTTCAGCAGTTTCCCTCTTGTCCTGTCACTCCATGTCTTTTCTCGTAGCCCCACCTTTGGAACCCAACTCTTGGCTCAGATTTTGACTGCTGCCACTTCCAGAACCGATGTTGCTCCTGACCAGTCATGGCACAGATTTGTGTCTTTCACAGTTACTGTATTGTTGGTTAAATGTGTTAAAAACACATGATATTTCATCAGCTTGCCACATCTTCCCCTTACCGCGCATGACAAAAAGACCTGAGCGGTCACATCTTTCACCACCAGCACACAATCAGGAAAGAAACAGGAAAAAACCCATTCTAACCAGAAGCTGAAGTGGTAATACCATCTTTTAGGCAATGCATGACATTTTAGCTGTCTGTCATACATGGGGAAATGTAAACACCTATAAAATGTCATGCATTTGCAGTCATAAGTGAACTCGTGTAAACATTTAGTTGAAAGATGCATGAGATTCCATCCTTTTGCCATATTCACAAAGCTGCATAACAAATTTAGGGGTTGGGGGGCGGGGCTGGAAACTGACTATTTAATTGTTTTCTTCATAATTAACAGACAAGACTATCAATTAAGCTGGTCTGAAGGCACTCCTACATCCAGATTAGGTTTTTTTCTCACTGTTCCTCGATGGAGCCCTGTGAAGCACCAGACTTTGCTTAGAGACACAGAAATTTTGCTGATGTTTGGGAAACCCCCCAGTGGAAAGCTGTAGTTGCAGTTCTAGCGGTCACCTCCTACGGGACCAGTTTCAGGAGCCCTGAACTGCAGAAGGTTGGCTTCCTGAGGCTTTCATCCTTGATTTCCACACCTCAGCCATCTGCTCGCTGCAGCAACAGGGACCAAGCCCAAAAGGATAACTCAGGTCTGAACAAGCTCAGAGCGCTGCTGCTGCAACCTAAATTAATCTCTGTGTGTCCTTTCTTCTTTCCTTTCACAAAATAAAAGTGCTGAGAGCAGGAGGAAAGAGAAGACATTAACCCAAGTGCCAGCAAAGACCACCTGCACAACCAGCAGCGTGTCTAATACCACAACTGATTGAGAAATCTGTTAAGGATATCTTTTGACTTCTCTAAAGAGCATAGAGCATATTTATTATTTTTTTTAGGGTAATATCTGGGTTCTTTTCATAGCCTTGAGCAGACGAGTGCTTTCCCAATGAAATGGCTATTTATGTAAATGCTGACCACAAGAAAACTCCCTGGAAAGCAGATGTTGCTTTGATGGCCTTGCCAAATACTATGAGGCAGGTTTGGAGGCTAGAAGCTCTTTCCACCTCAGAGCTGCTGCTGCTGCTGCTCCCAGCTCTGTCACTGACCTGCTATGGAGCCATATCCCCTTTTTGGGTCCTTGCCTTTTTTTCCTTCTTTGTTAAATTGAAGAAAATGGCATTCCGCTTTGTCAGTTTGTTGGGGTGTCTGGATGAAAATCACACAAAAAACCAAAAGCATTTCATATAGACATATCATATACAATCAGGAAGCTCTCCCTGGTGTTTCTAGAGATTCTGGGGTCATAGAACTCCTTTGCCTAGCTCTGGTCTCTGAATTTTAAATATGGCAAACAGGGCTGAAATTTCATGTATTTTCTTTACCATTCCCATATCATTTTCTTTACAGACTCTCATGTTTGAGTTGTTTCACTGGGAAGAGAAGCTCTTTTGAGGGTAAAATTTAAAATAGCTGCAGGTACCTCTTGTCGGTGCTGTAGAAATGGAGAAAATGTGAGGTTACCGTGTGACATTAGCACAGGATTAATAATTCTGAAATACATTTTCTAGAAAACCAAAACAATAAGAACACTGAAAAACAGAGACACACAGCTTCTCCTAGACCCTCTGGAGAAGAGATTTTTGCTCCATCTTAGTGCAACTGCCTGACTAAGGGGAAATCACTACATGCAGAGCAGATACTTTGTTAAAAGTCATCTTGCTTTCATGGGAAATGAGCACCTGCTGGCCCTAATGCTCACAAAAAAAAAAAAAAAAAAAAAAAAAAAAAAAAAAAGCTGTTTAGAAAGTCAAAAGCATCTTAAGAGGTTCTAAAATTATAAAATATGGCTCCCACTAAGTTCAACATGCTGATAAGGAATGAGAAGACTCATCCATAGGATGATGTTGACATCAGCTGGAGGAAAACAGAACAGGGCCACCAGAGTGTTGTGCAACTACTGTGGTGTGCAGCAAGGCATATACAGCAGATAGGAAGGAAGCAGTCTAAACTAGGAGTCAGTTTAAATTCTTCCATTTCTGCTTGGCTCATATTTCCTATGGCTGGTTGTAGGTGGTTATCTATCAACATTACTTCAAATCCACTGAGATACTCTTCAGAATCATTCAAGGACACTTCTGTCTGTACCTGACTATCATGGAGACCTCCGTGGGATCTAGGCATGGGAATATAGCCCATCATGCCTACTCCAACCAGCAATGAATATTCTCATCTCCTAAATTGGGAGCGCCAAAATTAACCTCTAAGAAAAGCAAATATCCCCACACCTTGCAAGTATGAGCCTTATATAACATGGATTTCCACCTACAGAAGGGAATGCAGGTTTGCAACGGATTGGGTACGAAATACGCAGTGGCAAAAATTCAGATTTCCCTGGTGATCTTAAAATACCATATAGATTTATTCCCTCCACATCCATCAGCACGATATTATGTTTCATCAAAATGCTTTAACTGTCCCTGAAGGACAGACCTCCAAGGTACAGGTTTCCTTCCAGACACTTACTTGCTGGTGAGATGAGTCTTGGGAGTGATCCCGTGCTCTCCAAAGAGGGTGACAAAGACGTTGGCATCGGTTCCTGCTCCCCGGACATCCCCTGTCACTGTCACCACCTCGTAAACTGTGGAAGGAGAACAGAAACATCAGGACAGCAGGAGAAAGCCCTCCCCCTCTACTTACAGATCCATCACCAAACCTGAGCTGATAGACACACCCTAGAGATGGATCTGTGCACCCACTGCCCAAACAAACCCATCTCTTGGACAGGGCACAGTGAAACCAGCTGTCCAAAATCATCACATCAAACAAAACTGCTGGAGATACTTTACATGGGCAGAGAGGGACTGAGTTAGGATGGATTTTGCTGCAAATAAAACACTTCTCTGTGTACATGCTGCCTCCCCTACAATAATGCATGTGCATGTGTTACATAGAGCAGATGAATTTATGTGAAGTGTTAAAGCTGTTGAGCCACTTTTCATTTATGTCAATGCAATGCATGCTTTCCTGTTTGCTCTGATATTTGTGTGGGAGCTGAGGCATCAATACAGCCAGGAAGTTTGCATTTTGGTTGTTCTGGAGATTTTACCAAAGACAAAATGGTAAATCATGAGGAGAATCACAGAATGTCCTGAATTGGAAGAGACCCAGAAGGCCCCAAAAAAGCTCACACTCCAAGACATCAATCTTTCCAGTCTCTCACAGGATCCAGAGGGATCATGTAGTCCAGCTCCTGTCCCTGCACAGACACCCCAACAATCCCACCTTGTCTATCCCTGTCCAAGCTCTCCTGGAGCTCTGGCAGCCTCGGAGCTGTGCCCCTTCCCTGGGAAGCCTGGGCAGTGCCAGCACCCTCTGGAGAAGGAAGAGCCTTTCCCTGATACCCAACCTAAACCCCTGACAATAGATAGGGAAAGACTTAAATTAGAGTCTCAAAGCTCTATTTATTTATCTTTCCAAGTAGTAGGCTGAGTGATAACTTTATTTACGCACACATATATCTTTTTTGGGAGACAAGTTTAAAAGCACCTTTTACTCTAGAGGCATGACAAGACCCAATGGCCAAAAGGCAGAGTTAGACAAATTCAAATAACAGTCAGACACACATTTCTTAGGATGATGAGTGATGCTAGAACAAGACATGAGGCTTGAAAACAGGTTACTTTACTGAAGGACATGTCTTGGTTGGCTCAAGACAGAAGGAACTGGGAGAAATTACAAAACCTTGCCTGTGGCCAAACTACACACCCTGATGGCCCTTTTTGGCTTCAGACATGATGTTCATGATCTGATGGTGTTTCAACCTCAAAAGTGTAAGCTAGAGGAAAGGCTGTGCTTTCATCATTTCATCCTGCACAAACTGACTGCCAACTATGGGATTTCTCACCACTAATGCTGTAAAAATGTCCCTCTTCATGGGTGCATCAGAAAGGTTACATAATTTATTAGTGTCCATCTCTCTACCTCACTACATCACAAATTTATTCTATTCACATATCTATTCTATTATGTAGATATTCAAAAGATACAAAAAATATATTGTAACTCTGCTGTGAGAATTGAATGTTTTTCCCACAATAACACTCTTCCCTCAAAATATCACCATAAAGAAATTTAATCAGCACTTCAACCAAAAGAGCAAAATGCAGGGCACTCATCTAAAACTGATTAAAAACGATTCTTTATTTCCATTAGCTCTATTGCATTGAGAAAAAAGAAAATAGTGCAGTATTTTCCTAATCTTACCCTCCCATGAATGTAAGTAGGACAGAAAGCGGGACATTATTGTAATTAGTACAGTGAGTTGTGATTTGTTCTCGGCAACATTTTAAGAAGCCCTTGGCTCGGTGTATTTCATTCACAGGCTCAAAGAAAGAGATTTGTTTGGAAAAAAAAAAAAAAAAACCAAAAAAACAACAACAACAACAACAAAAACAAAACAAAACAAAACAAAAACAAAAACAAAAAAAACCCAGGGATCCGCAGCCTGCGCAGGAGTAACACGTACGAGCAGCGCTTTCATTTCACCTTCCTCCTGATAGCATTCCCGCATGCCAAGGGGAGATGTTTGGCAGAGCGGGGGGAGGCAGAGGACGTGTTTGCTTTATCCATGAGCAGGAGGGAGGTTTGTGATCCACCCTGCCCCGGTGGGTCACCGCCCATCGCCCCGGGGCTTGCGGCTGCACCGGCTCCGCTCCGGAGCAGCCGGCTTTACCCAAAACCACAGCTGTGCTCATCCGGAGCAGCCTTTTGTGCCTGGTCATCTCAAAGAGCATCGTGACTTTGTGCCGTGGCAGTGTTTGTCGCTGTCAGAGCTCCCTACAGGCTCCAGCTCAGCATCCCTCTGCCAGCTTCCACCTCTGGACGTGGCACTCGGTGCCTGATCTATTTGACAGCATCATGTTTGGTCAGAGGTTGGGCTCGGTGACCTTGGAGATCATGATTCCATGATTCCAAGATTTTTTTAGGGAAAAGGGCCTTTAGGTAGGGTCTCCTCTTTCCCCACAGAGCCTTAGCAAAATTTGCTCCTGTTCTGGTTTTCAGGAGTGAGGTCAAGACATGTTCAATTTTGTGCTGGCGTGCAGGCATTTTTCATGTGAGAAGTAAAAAAGAAAACAGCCATCACAGCAATCTCTTAAGTTCCCAGAGACCTTTCAAAAGCTTGTATAGTTTTTCTAGTGAGATTTTTTTGCTGTTAGAGAAGTCCTAGGAGTTACAGGTTATACATGACAGAGTCTGCCATGTTAAACCTGCCCATCAAGTGAAACCCATTCTTGAACTGGTGTGCTGCACCTCTGCAGGTATTGACATCATCTCAGCTATACAACTAATCTTAATTTCCTTGCAGAAGCTGTAGAACATGATCTACTCCCACTTTTCAATCCCTAGCAAGTGAGGTGATGGGATACAGAGATACTGTCTAGGACAAAACCCACCATCAAGCCACGATTTTGCCCCCATAAAAATCAAATCCCTCATATGATTTCTGCAATGGGAGTCTCACAGTTGCAAAACAATGACAACCTGAGTAGGTGGGCTGCACTTTGGGCTCACAACCCCAAAATCATTCTCCATACACTGCAGTGGGCAGGCAGCACATGGATAAGTAGTTTTTTACCAGGACAGATGTGCTGAGCCCTGCTGGATTAGCTCACGTCATTACCAGGCATGCACTGTGGGTAACACCATTTTAATTAACTTTGCACTGAGGGACAAAAGGAGGCTCTGGGTTGGTGACATCAGTACCTCACTGCGTTTGACACATGTCACAGTGCATTGCTGGAAGGAGGAAGGAGCCCTGCCACCCCTTTTCCAGGATTACATCTGTATGGCCAGCTGTGCAAATAAATGATGTCCCAGATTTCCAGTGATGTCATGGATGCAGGGCCCATAATTTCCTTTGCAGGAAGAAAATTAAAGTTTAATGCTAATATTGATGCCAGCTCCTTCTGCAAAAGGCAGGAGACAAATTCAGATTATTTAGCCACTTCCTTCAAAGGCATGGAAGTTCAGCAGTATAGATTCAGGACTGTTTCTTTTCTTTGCATTTTTTTTTCTTCAATTTTTTATCAGCCCCTGACAGCTATTGGGTGTTGTATTTTCTCTGCAGCTTGAGGGCCCAGCAGACAGAAAAGGATACAGAGCTGGGGTGGGAATCTACATTTTGTACCCCAGCCCCTTTGCTGGGAAGAGCATCCATGCTATAGTTCAACAAGACCTGTAGGGTAATGACATTTCATTACCAGCCCCTAGTTTGTTCCTGAATAATTGGATATTCTGGCTTTGAGAGAACATGTCCAGAGTTAGCAATCCCAAGTATAAACATCTTGTATTTTCTGATTTAGGGTGATAAACTGGACTAACTAAAATGCTTGAAATTTTATATCCATGGAAGTTATCTAACCAAAGCTGGCATCTAGATTAGAAGGATCAAACTTATTATTTCAATGCCCCAGTTGTGGCAGGGAGCATTAGGAAAATACAGAAATTAAATTCTCAGGTATCGTATAAATTTCATGTATCTTCCCAACAAGTTCCTTACTTCCTTTCTGGATGGCCTCGTTGTATTTCCAGTCTTCCCATTTGAGTCCCTATTTTTCCACACTCTCTATCACTCAAAAGACCTGGGTTCCCACAGAGGGCCCACACCCATGATGATTTTCTGGATCATGGGCATAAATGTTCACCAAAGACTGTCCTCCATGGTGATTCTTCAGAGCTTTGCAATAACTTTTGACTTCTGCAGTGTTAAAAACCAACTCCTTTTACACGTTCCTGTTGTTTTAACATACTGAGATGTGCTTTGGCAGAGGCTTCTCAGTCTCTCTGTGTTTGACTTTGCACCCATGATGCCCCTACTTCCTTCTTGGTCAAACATAACATGACATTCCCATGTCTCCAGATAGTTTCACTGGTCATTCACCTCCCTTCAGACATGGACAGGACCCTCAAAGGCCTTCACCCAAGCTTCACCCAAGTGGCCAGGTCATGAAGCCAGCATTCAGATGCTCCTGCTGTGGGGCTTGGAGCAACCTGCTCTAGTGGAGGGTTTCCCTGTCCATGGCAGAGGCTTGGAATTGAATATTCTTAAAGGCCCTTTCCAACCCAAATCTGTGTTCTGTGGTACTCCTCAATGCTTTTCCAGGCAATGTTGGCTGAGTTCATGCAGGCCCCTGGGTAGAGGAGCCCCAGAGAGAGGCCACCAAGGCAAAAGAGAGAGGGCTTTACCCCAGTCTGATTGTTATGCTGCAGGGTTCACAGGAAGACACCTACATCAAGGTGCTTTTTGGGTGGCAAACAACCCCCACCCCAAGGTCAAAGTCTATTCTCAGTGCTCAGATCATGGCCAAGTTACAGAAATCCAAAGTGTTAGTATGGGAATGCTTGACTTTCAGCCCAGTCTCCAAATCTTCTTTTTCTCCCAATGGGCCAGTCAGAGTCAATACAAAGCTTTAATACACTTACTGATACAGGCTCTTTTGTTCCAAATATTATCTCAATCAAGTGGAATTTAGTTCACTTATCTCCTCTGGTAGATATTGAATCCCCAGCTGACTCCACTGTTCAGCTATCCAGCACGAAGGCTTCAGAAGCTGGTGAAAGTTCCAGCAAGCTAAACAGGGCTGATTCTGCAAACCCATTACTGCTTTTCTCAGGCAAATACAAGCTCAATAAAGGAAATTACAGACAGTACTTTCTTTGTTGAAAATAAGCATTCAGAAATGGTCATTTCAAGCGCAGGGTTCCAACAGCATAAAATCAGTATCAGGTTACATTGCATCGCTGCTGGAAACACTCACATCCCTTGCCTTGCAGAAGGAGATGATAAATATGAAGTGGACTAATATAAATCCATCTATTCAATGATGAGAGTAGAGAAACACTTGCTTCAAAATGACTCCTCAAATTACTGTAAAAAGTATAAACACTGACAAGTGCAGGCTGGGACACTGTAGCCAAGAGCATGGAAACTTCCCTTAGCTGCCCAAGAAAGGAATATTTCCAGGACAGAAGAGTGGTTTAGCTGATAAATTCAGGTTTTTCTGACTCCAAAGCATGGGACTGCTCAGCATCAATTATGGCAGTGATTGCAGTTCCTGTCAGGCCACGTTCTCAGGAGGTGAATATGGAGAACTGAGCTGGTGCCTAAAATCTGTCGAGCAAGACTGGCCCTTGGTAGAAAAAAAAAAATTAAGGTTGTGCCACAAGAATGATTAAGCAGGTGAAATAAGACAAAAAAGATAGTGAAGGGTTTGGGGAAGGAAGAGGGAAAGCAAAACCCACAGGTTTCTGAAGGGATGTGTCAGAGGACGGACGAGGCTCCTCTCAGGGATGCAGAGCAATTGAACAAGAGGAACAGGGAGAAACTGATGCTCAGGAAGTTCCATCTAAACATGAGGAAGAACTTCCTCACTGTGTGGTGGCCAAGGGCTGAAACAGAGGCCAGGGAGGGTGTGTAGCCTCCCTCACTGGAGATATTTCAGAACCCTCTGGACAAAATCCTGTGCCCTGTGATTGGGGATGACTCTGCTGGAGCAGGGAGATGGAACCAGAGGCCCTACTGTGGTCTCATCCAGCCCAAGCCATTCTGGGATCCTGTGATTCATCTTGAAAATAAGCCCCAAATCAACACCAACTGCTTTGAAGCTGTGGCTTTCAGAGCTACCTTCAGATGCATCTGTTTAGAAGGATGCATTTACCTCAGCAGCACAAATGGCTGTTTGCACTTCGCTGCACTTCCAGCTGGGAATTCACTGATTATTCTCAATATTCACTTCATGTTGATTCATGCAAAGCACCAATCACTCTGACTTCTCCTGAAGCACTTTGGAATGTGTTTGTCTTGGAGCGCCTGAAGAGTACCTTGACATTTATGCAAAGTACTTGGAAGTTTTTAAGGGTCTATGCTGACTGTTACAGGTTATGTTTGACAAAAACAATGCTCTGTGCATGTGAACACATCAGTTAAATACTTATGATGGCTGCAGTTTAATCAGGACCATCCTTTACCCACCACAAAGACGGGCCTTTTAAATCGGTGCCTGTTTGTTTTTAGTCAGCCACAATTTCTGCAATAATCTCTTGCCATACACAAAATGAGTCAAATTCTCCTCTCATTCACTCTGAAGCAAATCCTGACTAACTCCATTGACTTGAGCACAATGGCTTTGGATTCGTACCTCAGAACTGTGAGCAAATTTGGGCCTCACACTCTATGAGAGATTGCCTGCTCTTTATGTGCTTAATGGAAAGAAGCTTTTGAGTCTGGCGTGGATGCCAAATTAATTATTCAGAGCAAAAGAGAGGGATTTTTTTTTTCCCCACAAATATTTGGACTGGTTGCACACTGTTACACATTTTGCTATTCATAGTTTATACAAGGAATTGCAGAATTAATAGGATCTTGCATTTTGAGGCTTGTCACGGACATGAATTAGGGAGGTTTTCTTCTAAGCAGACTTAGTGCTGGTACACACAAGTAACATTATCTTGAGCTCTGAAATATCATTTATCTCCTAAAATATAAATCCAAAGCTGAACACTGTCCTGCCTCTTCCCACAGGCAGAGAAGTCATGGTTTGGAGTGTGTTTTACTTCATCAGCTGTTGTAAAAATCAACATTTCATTCTCATGCTCTGTAGGAAGCCAAACTCGATTCATCTGGTGCTCCAGCTACCACTTAAAGAGTATTTTTGCCTGAGCACTACCAGGAAAAAAACCACCTTAGCTCTTTGCTGGAAGAGTAGAGTAGAATTAGTTCAGAAATAAACATTTTTTTATTCAAGGTTAAATTGTGTTGGAGGAATACACTGTGCCTCAGGGGAGAGAGATACTCAAAACAGAAACCTGTTCCATTTCTTTCATCATCTCTTGGAGGCAAGAAGGACCTGCCAGGACATGGGGTGTCTCTGAGTCACCATTATTGACAACAACATTAGAAATTTCTGTCCAGTGGGAGGTGTGTAGCACAGCCTGGGTAAAACATGAAATCGATTTTATCTGCAGCACTGAACAAAGTCTGTGGTAGAGCAATGTGTCTGCAGAATGCAGCTGGAAGTAATTCCTTGCTGTCTGTCATGTCTGTGGTTAGAGGGATGGAGCACCTCTCCTGTGAGGAAAGGGTGAAGGCATTGGGACAGTTCAGCCTGGAGAAGAGGAGGGTCTGGGGTGACCTTCTAGTAGCCTTGGAGCAACTGAAGAGAGCTTATAAAAGAGCTGGGGAAGACATTGGACAAGAGCCTGGGTTGACATGACTTGCCATTGCCAGAAGGTAGGGTTAGATGAGATGTTGGGGAGAAATTCTTCCCTGTGAGGGTGGGCAGGCCCTGGCCCAGGGTGCCCAGAGAAGCTGTGGCTGCCCCTGGATCCCTGGCAGTGTCCAGGACCAGGTCAAACAGAGCTTGGGGCAGCCTGGGACAGTGGGAGGTGTCCCTGCCCATGGCAGGGGGTGGCACTGGATGATCTTCAAGATCCCTTCCAACCCCAGCCATTCTGTGGCATTATGTTCTCTGTCACCAGACTCTAACAAGATCCCCACATTACTGTACTCACCTAGGCAGAGAAAAAAAAAAAAAAACCAAGATCAAGGAGAGATGCTCTCCTCACTGCCAGCCCTGACCCCAACACCCAGGTAGGAGAAAGAGCAATTTCACCAAAGATTCTTTCATTGCCCACTCCTGCCCAGCACGTCGGGCCTGGGGGCATTGCAGGTGTTGGGTTTTGGA
This sequence comes from Cettia cetti, assembly GCA_013401135.1. Taxonomy (NCBI): domain Eukaryota; kingdom Metazoa; phylum Chordata; class Aves; order Passeriformes; family Sylviidae; genus Cettia; species Cettia cetti. The sequence continues at coordinate 12,517 of VZUI01025749.1, read as the reverse complement.
TGTTCCCTGACAAGAGCAAGGCAAGACATTTCTCACAGCCTTTTTTTCCGGGGAGCGGCGGAGCTGTTTCCACAGAGAAAAACACACCCACACCAACATGTTTCCAAACCCCTTGGCCCGAGGCTCTGAATCCAACAGGAATGTGTTCAGGAGGAAACAGCTGGCAGAGCAACTGAGTCGACAGCTGGGAAAGGCACGGAGTCAACAGCTGGCAAAGCCAGCAGCAGGTGAGGTCTGGGAGACACGGTGAGCGCCGACAGCCGGCCCACAGCAGGCACCCTGGCTGCCAGCCCGAGGGGACACTGCACCCTTGTCACTCCTGGGTCAGGAACCAGCACATCTTGCTCCTGGGAGCTGATTTCTAGCTGTGTTCAGGCTGGTGCTTGGCCTAAGCAGGGAATGATGCCTGACAGAAGCTTGTCATGAGCACAAGCTGTGTGTGTTACCTGTATTTACGTGAGAACTGTCAGATATTGTTATCAGTTAGGCTGGGTGAGGTTTGGAGCAAACTGGTCCAGTGGAAGGTGTCCCTGCTCATGGCAGGGCATTGGAATTATGTAACCTGTAAGGTCCTTTCCAACCCAAACCATTCTAGGATTGTATGATTCTAGGAATAAATAGCAACTCCCCAATTTAAATAGTCATGGCACTCTACTGTTCAAATAGCACCTTGAAAAGAATTTTAAAAAAATGTTGCTATAGCCTTCCCACCTCCTTCCTCTGCCTTCTTTACAAATATGTCCAATTAACACTTAGAGATAACAGGGAAAGTCTGATTGGGATACTACTACAATACAGATGCTTATAAAATGCAGAACTCCAAACTGATGCTGAAAAATACAACAGATCTGAACATCAGTGCCAAAAAGACCTAGTTTCCAACAACCACATTCAATTTCAGCAAAAATGCACAACTCCTCAGTAGTATGTGTCCAGCCTGTCTTGCTGTACACGTAAATCCATCAACAGAAGCCACAATTATTATTTTCAGTCTTCCTTTAAGTGTTGCCATTCAGGTGTTGGTGTCACTGTGTTGCAAGGAAGAAAAACCCCTCTGACAATGCCTGGAGAAATAGCTACACCCACAAGGCACTGACAGTAAAGAAGTATTTCTTGGAGCAGCAGTAGTCAGCCAAGAGGAGGCCTTAGCCAGACAAAAGGATGTTGTGAATCTGGAAGCTACATCCTGATTGCAACTTTGACAGCTGAAACAAATCCTCAGTAAACCACCACACCCCAGCAGTGATCAGAGGCTCTTGACATCAAACCCACTATGAGTCTCTGCTTTCCTGGGGCTCAGATGGATAAAACACCTCACCCGAGGCTGTGGGACTGTCCTGTGCTAGAAGGAAATAGTGTTTTGTCCTGGCCCCCTCTCTGTGCTTAGCCACTTGTAGCTCAGTATTGTTTTTGCCCAGACTTTCCATCCTGAGGGATGCAATTCTGCTGTTTTAATGGAACAGTATTCAGATATTAGTCCAAATTCCCAGGGACAGGATGATAAACAGCTTCACAGAGAGCCTAGAAGATGTATATTTAACAAAGTATAAATGGGAACAAAACTAATGATCCTTAAAATATCAATGCAGTCCTGAAACTGGGAATTTGATGTACCAGTAGAGGAAGTGCTGTACCTGTGTGCAAAAGCATCTCCTCAGTTCTCTTTCTGCAACCAGAGAATGAAAAACTACCCAGGCAAAGCTTGGATGTTTTAAAGCCATAGGAATCTTGATTCTTAAGGGAGGAGAGAGAAAAGGGAAGAGGGATACAAGGGAAAAGGGAGAGGTTGAAAAAAAAACCAACCCAAATATTGTTGAATCATTCCAATGTGATCAAATTCTAGTCCTGCATCCTCTAAAAGTCATCTTCCTCAGAGAGGGCTCCTTGGATGCTACAGATAATTGAACCCAGACTGACAGGATACCTGTGTTGTGGGGAGCACATCTAGGGCTGAGCTTACTGATCTCAGCATTTAACACCTGTTCCCGGTGAAAACTCCTTCAGCTCCTCTGCAGGAACTCTCAGGCATTTCCTATTCAAGTCCAAACACAAACAATCTAAAAGGCACCCACAGGCAATTAAAGGTGTAAAGCCGAGCTCTATCAAGCTGAGCTCGGCACTCCATTGAGATTCGATTGTTTGGGGTGTGAGGGGAGCAGCAGCGCCGGGAAGCTGCGGCTGCTGCTCTCGGGTGTGGGTTTCACATCAGCTGTGCCGTGCCTTTGGCAGCCTGGCACCCACAGCTGTTCCTCGATGCTGTTTTTGGTGCTGCCAGCTGGGCTGAGCCATCCCAAATGCATCATCTGTGCCGAACAAGAATGAATCCTGCATGTGTTTGGGGTCCTGCCCTGGCAGAGGGAGGGGTGGGGGAGCACAGGTGCTGGCTCCCCCCAGCTCTGTGCCTGCACTTGGCCGAACACACTCCTGCAAAGGAAAGGTGACATCTGCAAACCTCCAGACACCAGCAGGAGCTTCCTCCAAAAAGGTTTATTTGCATTCATCTGCTTTATGACACTGATTTTCCACACCAGTGACAATCCCTGCTCCAAGTCCACGGCTCACCATGGGCTATGAAGATTCCTTGCAAAGCCCCTCTCCCAGCTTTCAATCACTCATTTCCGATTTGTAAGGTCCTGTTTCAGCATGACACCTCCAGGCAACTTCAGTTCTCCAGTGGGAGCACACAAGTGTGTAACAGGGGTGTCTAATAGACAGGCACAAAATTTTTTTAGCACCTACATAAAAGTTATTGTCAAGTGCTCCTGAAACTAATCAACACTCCAGTATCACAACTGATTTAGTATTGGCCTGTTCTGTCACACGGCAGTGAGCTTCTGTGACTGTTCATAGAATCCTACAATAGCCTGGGTTGGAAAGGACCTTAAAGACAACCTAGTCCCAAGACCCCTGCCATGGGCAGGGACACCTCCCACCATCCCAGGTTCCTCCAAGCCCCATCCAAGCTGCCCTTGAACACTTTCAGGGATGGGAGATGTTGTCTTTCACCCCCTGCACAGAGAAGAATTTCCTCCTAACATCTAACTCTAAACCCACCCCCTCTCAGTAAGAAGTCATTCCCCATTGTCCTGTCACTCCAGGCTCTTGTAAGCAGCCCTTTTCCCACTCTCCTGTAGACTCCCTTCAGGTACTGGAAGACTCAATTAAGTAGTTCTGAAGCCCTTCTCTATTCCAGGCACATACTCGCATCCAACAAATGTTTAAAATTATCTAAACCTTTCAAAATACATCTTTTCTGTGGTCATTTGCAGCCATGAGAGATGCTGAGAGGCAAGCAGATGAGATCCATAATTCCAAGGAGAGTTCAGAGAGTTCAGCACCACCCTCTCTCAGCAGCACAGTTTGCATCTCCCACCGGATCACGAGACACAAAATTGCCACTGGCACAAAGCTCTCCTCAGAATGTTTTATGCCTAAAACCCAAGCTCATTTTAGTGCCAAGGAGTAAATATAATATCTGTCTTCCAAAGAGGAGTCCTTGTTCATCCTGACTCAGAATATTAATCAAAGCCTCAGCTGGGGAAGATCAGTGGGAGCAGGGTGCACACAAGGTGATTCTGCTGCTGCTGATTGTCTATAAAAGCATCACTGCAGTTCTTCACAGAGCTCAGGAACAGAGCTGGACACCACACAGCACTTGTTCTCCTCCACTCCTGATAAATTGTTTTAAACAGAACTCAGCAATAAGCTCAGCATGTCCTGAATGCTTTTCCTGCGTAACCCTTTGCAGCAGTCACTGTGGGAACAGGATCACAACCATGGTGTGACAAATTTAACACAATAAATCCAATGGCACACATCAGAGGCTGTGATGAGCAGCTTGCATATCTTTTTACAAATCAACAGTGTCTGTTTCCCCCTTCCATCACCATTTGAGGCAACATGTTAACATAAACATGAGAGCTTTCTTCATGTCATGATTGCTATACTGCTAAGATCACAAAAGTCCAGCTTGACCAAGTGCAAGAAGGAGAAACAGCAGAGAATCTCCTGAGGTTAGGGAAACCCTCTGAGATCACTGAGTCCAAACATTCCCTGACACTGCCAAGCACACCAGCAACCAATGTCCCCAAGTGCCACATCCACGTGGTTTTTGGAACACTTCAAGGGATGGTGATCCCACCACTTACAGATAATATGCATAATAGTATCCATAACATCCATAGCTGAAACTTGGCAGGAAAAAAACAAAAGAGGAATGAAAAGAAAAATAGAGAATTTTGCCATCATGAAGACATCCAGAAAATGGATTGTTGTCCTCTGAAGTGAGTTATGCCTCTTGGACAGCCACATCAAAGAGAGAAGCTTGAAGATCTCCTGAGTCATCAGCATTTTGCTGTGACATGGGACAGGAAGGAGCTTTCCACCGTCTGTCACACCCTGTGCATGTCTGGGCCTGCACCCACCAAGGTGGCAGCTACTGATTCAGCCAGAGGAAAGACACATTCAATGGCGTGAAACAAGTTTGGAAAGAGAAGTATTTCCTTTCTTCCCACCAACACAGAGATATCCATGACTTTGGTAGGAGTCACCCAGAGAACATTTCGTCCCTTCTTTCAAAATTCTATGACCGCAAATTTGAATGGTAGGATAAATAATCATGCCAGTCTCACTCTTCCTTATCACAGACAAGACCTGAGATATCAAGAGAAAAGTATGGAGAAAAAAGAAAAAAAAAATGAGGTGAATTCTTCTAAAGAGTTTGTCTTTGAAACTCACCTGAACCTTAGGCTTTAGAAGGTTTAGTGATGGTTTGGGCAGCCTGGGAATTGTGTGAACACTCTCTGGGTACCTACTGCACTTCAAAGCCATTGATTCCACTGATTAAATGTTTGTTACACAACAGGCATTTGCTCTGTTACTGGCAGCTCAAGATCTTTGAATGGTTTGGGATGGAAGGGGCATGAAATATCATCCAGTGCCACCCCCTGCCAAGGGCAGGACACCTTCCACCATCCCAGGTTGCTCCAAGTCCTGTCCAGCCCGGCCTTGGATATTTCCAGGGATGGGGCAGCCACAGCTGCTCTGGAAAACCTGTGTCAGGGCCTCAGCACACTCACAGAGGATAATTGTTCTCTTATGTTCAATCAAAATGCCCTCTAAGTTTAAAGCCATTCCCCCTTGTCATATGACTACAGCCCTCTCCACATCTTTTCTTTTAAGTCCCCTGTAAAAATTGAAAAGCCACAATAAAGTCTCCCTGTAGTTTTCCTTACTGTAGAAATAACTTTGCAAACACTCATTAATAAATAACAAATCTCATTAACACCATGATCACAGGAATGGACAACAGCTGCAATTTAGTTAAAAATGCCTGCTATCTCTGCTTTAATTTTCTCAGACACACTATCACCCAGTCACTTGATATCTTTTGTTTTCCTGTCCCCAGGAGCTGGATTTGCCTTGTTCTTCAGTCATCGATTGAACTTGATGGGGGGATCCCTTCTCCTGTTTGCTAATACAATAAGATAAAGAGGACATCAGATGACACAGGCAGCACTGACTCCCTGCTTATAAAACATTTATAACATCTCTCTCTTTTCTTTTTTTTGCAGCAAAAGGAATCACAGCTTGTGGACTGAAATATATCTATACTGAATATTCACTGGCACCAAAGGCAGCTGACATCCCCAAAGGTTCTGGGAGGCTTTTGCAGAGGTCACACAATTCTCCAGAGCCTGACCAGCAGTAGTCATTTCACTCAATGGTCCTTGGGGAGAAGAGCAGCAGCAGCCTCCAAAGAAGTCACACAAAAAAAAATCTGCTTTTTTGATTCAGGACAGTAAGAATAGCAGCATGAAGCACTCTAAAGGGAATAGCTGAGTTCAATCTGGCTTTGGACACTGCCAGGGATCCAGGGGCAGCCACAGCTTCTCTGGGTACCCTGTGCCAGAGCCTCACCACCCTCAGAGCCAAGAATTTCTTCCCAATATCTAATGTCAGAAGGCCATGGAGAAATTATTACAAACATGTAGCTTCTGTCTTTGAAAATGGTGAATTATTATTGCTCAGCTATATAGAAAAATGTAGCATGAGGTGGTGCAGCCTCCCTGCCCCTCAGAGGCCATCACAAACGGTGCAGGTTTTGTGCGTGGCCTAAATACAATATATCTGTGAGGGACTCACTTCTCTGCCCCAGAGCAATGGGGAAATTTTTATTTTCCCAGCCATTTGTCACCACTGCAGAACCCATCAGGTGCAGTTAACCTAGAGCCACACCACAAGTTTGGAGTGCTGCTCCATTCCTCAGTTCTCCCAGCTGCCACACAACATGTGCTATGACTCTCATAAACTGTTGGAATTCTGGAGGCTGAGAATTTCAGGCTTTCTGTGCTAAAAGGCACTCACCCTCAAGCAAGCACCAAATTTGACTTGAGGCCTTGGAACAGGCTGCCAAAATTGACTGATGGCACTGGGATTGTGGGTGTGTAGTTTGAATAGAAGTGTGTTATCTCACAGGGTGAAAAACTTAGAATTTAAGGGTGTAGTATATAGAAATATCTATGGAGCAATATGGGGTATTTAGGGAGTTTTCTAAGTCCTTCTTCTTCTTGGTTTTGGGTGGTTCTTTCTCATTGGGTGAAAAAAGCCTACATTTTGGATCTTAGGTGGTCGGTTATTGGGTTAAAAGTGAAAATAATCTCATTATTGGACAATTAGTGCTTAAAAAACCTTGGAAGGAGTTAAAGACAGCTCCATTTTCTACCTTGCTAGCTGGAGCTCACGATTCATGAGACTGTACTGTAGATAAGAATTAATAAACACTGGGTCCAAACACAAAACTGCGACTCCTGTGCATTGATCCCGTCTCTAAGAGGAAAAACAGATGATAACAAACCCACAATAAACTGATGGGGAAACAACAGTGCTGAGAGGTAAAGTGCCCTGTCCCAGGCATGCCCTGGTCACGTTGCTGGTAGCTGGTGCCACCTCTCAGCATCCATGGCCTCTTTGCTGCCCACCTCGCTGACAAGGAGATGACCTGGCTGTTCTTGGGAGCAGCCTCCTACCTGTCAAGGCTTCCTCTTTTAATCATGGAGCTACACCATGGTCTTCTCATGAAACTGAGTGGACCATCTGAAACCCTAAGTCACAGAATCACAGAATATTTTGGGTTGGAAAAGCCCTCCAGGACCACCAAGTTGAACCATACCCCAACATTGCCAGGGCCATCGCTGGCCCACGTCCCCAAGTGACACATTCCCATGGCTTTTAAATCCTTCCAGGAACTGGAAACTGCACCACTGCCCTTGGAATTCTGTGCCAGGGCTAAATAAATAAATAATTATCATTTTCCTTGAAGAATTTTTTTACTAATGTCCAATCCAAACCTCCTCCAGTGCAACTTGGGGCACAGCACACCGTGCACTGAACCAAAGCACAGTCTGCTTGTGAAACAAGGGGACTTATTTTTGTTGTAACAACACAGTATTAAGGTTCAGAGGCTAATATTCATGTTTCCCCAGCCTATTTGGTTACTTTAAGACAGCCAGAGGTCCAGTGTGCTGGAGCTCCTGCTTCTACACCAATCCTAAGTGTTCCACCCATCTGGCTGCTGAAATCCGCAGCACGCTCCTGCTTCTGCTTGATCAGTGCCCTGCTCTTCTGCCATGGATCCTGCTTACACAGGAGGAGCCTGCTCACTGCAGCTTCTGCACAGCCCCACCATGCAAATATTAATTAGGAGAATGTAATTACAGCAGTACCACCCACACGGCAAAGCGGCTTGGTAAACAGAAAAGCTCACACAGACACAACCTGTCAGTGAACCCTCAAACAGGTAAAACACTTACTTTACAAAAATATGACTCAGATAGGAATTATTAGTGCCTGCACCCCAGAAAGGACCCCAACAAGGGCATTTTCAGGTGTCCAGCAGTCCCTGCTAGAGAGGGGAGATGGAGAAAGATGGAGCTGACCTTTTTTTTTGTTGTATTCATCTTCCGTGGCATTGGAGGCGTCCGAATGATAGTCCCGAAGCTCCTGTTCGTACATCTCCAAAAAGTTATCATCTATCTTTCCTTTTTTGGACTTGTCACCTTTCTTCTTCTTCTTGTCTTTGCTTTTTTTGCCTTTTTTCTTCTTTTTCTTTCTGCGCTCATAGTCATCTTCATCCTCACTGCTATACTCCCTTCTCTTGGTTTTTTTCTTTTTCTTTTTCTTCACTTCCCCATCAACCTCTGAGTCCTCAGACTTTGATTTCTTCTTGCTTTTTTTCTCCTGGCTCTCATCTTCCCCATCTTCCTCAGCTACCTCTTCCACTACCTCCTCTTCCTCTTCCTCCTCCTCTTCCTCTTCTTCTGTTTTGTTCTTTTCAGTCTTTTCTTTCATGTCATTGTTTTGCGTCCCTGCCCCTTTTAACAGCGCTCTGGGATTGCCTTAATCTTCTGCCACCTTTCCAGCTGCCAAAGTCCTTTAGTCCTGCTCCCCCTGCCTGGGGCTGGGCTGCCCTTGTTTCACAATGTCCTTCCTCCCCACTGGCTCAGCTTGGATGTGCCCCAGAGCCCCTTCCTAACCCCACTCTCTTTCTGCCTCTCCCTGCCTTCCTTCACCTCCTTGACTGAGGCACCTTCCTGTCTCTTCTGCCTCTCCTTGTCTTTGGGGTTTCTCTCCTTTTCCTTACTATTATTTATTCATTGGTGTGTGCTGAGAACTTTCTCCTCTTTTTTCAGAGCTGCCTCAGCCTCTGCTCAGGGTCAGTTGACAATCTGGGTCTAGGGTATCAGGACGTGCCAATCAAGGTTGCAGCTCCCTGGAAAATTGGTCAATGAGGGCACGTGGTCGAGTCACTTCTTGTCCCTCATATGCCAGCCCAGTGCAGGGGAAAACAGAGACATTTCTCCTACTCATGGCATGTAGCAGCTCCAGAAACCTCATGAAAAATTACTTAGTGCTGTCCAGTCATGTGGTTATAAGACAGATGCACGAGTGAAAAAGGAGACCCACCAAGCAACCATATCTCACTGGTCTGTATTTCCTCTCCATTATTCATGGTGCCAGGATCACCTTACTGATAACAGTGGTCTCAACTTCACATGGATTTTTTTTTTTTTCTTTTGACCAGCCAGGCCAGTGACCAGAAAAGACAAACACCTCTCAGGACCTCTGTGTGGAGATGTCATGGCAGTAAGAATTGACTCCTACAATCAGTTCCTCCAGCCCTTTTCTGTGCCGTACCTACCTCCAGAACCTCTAAATACTGAATATAAATACACACAACAGTCAGAAGAAGCCACTGAGTGCTCTAGACACAAGGTGCCCTGATAGCAGCCTGTGTTGGCCAACCAAAGAGAAACAAAACTCAGATTAATAACTGAGCACAAACACAAATATCCCTATCTGACTGCTTCCAGGGGCAAATACTGAGGGGAGATAGGAGATTCAGGAAAAATAAACGATGTAACAGCACAGTTGTAAGGACACTGCAGCATAAACTCTGCCCAGCACCCCACTTGTGCCCTGGGTTCCAGCAGGCTCTCATGGCAGATAAGGGAAGGACAAACACCATGAGATTGGATCAATCTCAGCTGCAGTCAGGAGCTGATGATTTAAAGTCTGACAGAATGAGAACAGAAAAGAAGAAAAATAATATCTTCTTTTTTTTTCTTCAAAGGTGCTGTTGTGGGCTTTATCACAGAAAATTAAGTTTAATAAAAAAGTATAGTTTAGAAAAGCCCTGCTCAATTTTTCCAGTGGAGATGAAGTGTACATAAAGCAAGCAGGGCAGTCAGCCTGGCTTTAAATCCCAGTAATGGAAGAGCTGGATTTATGGCAGGGTTGTAGGATGATGATGCAGAACCTCCTGCACCACCCACCCTGTCTGTGGGATAACTCAGCCCACAGCTTCCTCCAGAGCTTCTTTTATCCAAGAGATAAATTAAATGTGATTTGCTTGATGGTGTGCTGCCCAGGTTAATGATATACTATCAGCAAGTCAGAGGTTTCATCCATGATGGGTCTTTCATGTACATGATTTAAAACCTCAAAACTTTCATGTAGATGATATAACTGGGGGCTTCCACGACCTGGGGTGGAGGAGAGGATGGCAGGAGGGCTGGGTTACCAGGAACACAAGGAGCAGATGTTTTGATGGCAGGATGTGCAGCCCACACAGGAATGCAGTGCCACTGCCCTGAGAAGAAGGAGGTGGAGGGCACCAGGCTCAGAGGCTGCAGGGTGGGTGTGGGTCTGTCCCCCTCCTCCTTAGCAGTCCTTTGGCACCAGTCTCCAACAATTTAGCATGGATAATATTTTAGAAAGCGCTGTATTTTTAATGGTCTCTGTTTGCTGAATGAAATTCTTTCTTTTAAGGATCATAAAGTGGATTATTCAAGGAGAGCTTCCAAGTAGGTTAAAGCACAGGTTTGGGATTAAATATGAGAATGGCTTTTCCTGGCTCTTAAAATCATAAAGAAAGTAAAATAATCACTGTTGTCCCTTATGAAAGAGCTCTGACTTGCCAAAATCCCAGGATGTCAGCACCACAGGACCTTCATCGTGCCTGAAATACCCTGGTTGTTTCCAGGTCCTTATTTTCTGGAAAGCAGCAGAAAAGCAGAGAGTGCATCTCTGCATGTCACTTCTGAGAGCAGGCATGGAACAATTGGGCACCAAGGGCCCACTGTTCCAAAGGCACCATCCAGGCATGTGGATGGATGGTGCCAGTCCCAAGGATCCCAGGGATTCTGCAGGGATACTTGATAATGCAGCACATTTTCCCAGATGGATGCTTTGCAGCTCAGTGTATTCCTGTTACCTTTCCCCTCTCTGGGACAGCCAGCAGCACACAGCAGAAATTGCAGGCATAAATATTTCAGCTTAAATTAGGGAGGTGGATTTAGGTTTTGGATGTGGAAAAGCCAGCCTTCTCCAGCAAGAAGGGGGGAAAAAAAAATCCATAGCACAGAATAGAAACTTCCCTTCAGAAAAATAAAACCTTGGAATCCCTGAGGAAAGTGAGGCTCATATCTTTGTTATGTTTTCAGTAGGTAAACACTTCATCACATCGAGTCCCTGAGAGCTGCTGCTCTGAACAGCTCCAGCTCTATGGAGCAAGATGCTGACAGCAGAGTGTCACAGAGTGGTTTGGAAGGGACATTTAAAGCTTGTCCCATTCCACCCCCTGCCATGGGCAGGGACACTTCCCACTATTCCAGCTTGCTCCAAGCCCTGTCCAGCCTGGCCTTGGACACTGCCAGGGATACAGGGGCAGCCACAGCTGCTCTGGGCACCCTGGGCCAGTGTTAAACCAACCTCACTGAGAAGGGGAAAATTACCTTTGACAGCAAAGCTGGAGTAGGAGAAATGCCTTTTTCTCCTCCTGCTCCGGGAGATTCAGATTCAGGATGCTCCTGGCACCTCTGGGAGCAGCCTCAGGCTGGTGCAGCCCCAGCGAGGGACAAAACCCAGATACTTTGCAGAAATATTGCAATTAATGCCTGATGTGTCATAAAGAACAATCTGAGGCACTTAAAGCACCCTGGAGCACCAGGGACAGTTGTCCCCAGGAGAACTATCCCTCTGAGATAACTCCAGGCTTGCACTTCGTTTTGTCCTGGTGTAGCAGAGCAGGGCTTTAGGCGAGAGCCAGAGATAAATCCCCTCTATCAAACAGGCTGAACTGATAGGGGAGAAGAGACATTTACCATGTCTTGATCCAGCTTTGCCCCACACGCCTCCTTCCTCTGTAGTTTCATTTTAATTAAAAAGAAATGTGCTGAGAACGCTCCATCTCGCTTTTGTTCTTTGTGTGAATAACAGCTGGGAGAAGAACAATAGGATTTATTGGTGCATAAAGAACGACAGAAACAGAAAAGCAACCAAGCCATCGGTGAGAACCATTAGTCACAACTGTCAACAGCATTTGTATGGGTTTATACTTTAACTCCACATTCAGAAAGAGATTCTCCCAAATCCTCCCTCCCAAAAAGACTCAGGCCAGAATCCAGCAGAGCATCATGTTCCAGGGAGATTTCTTGAATTATAACAAATTGGGTTGAGTACAAGAGGTCAACATTTGTTGTTTTGAGGTCCTGGCTCACCTATAAACTTTTTTCCCTAAGGTGCAGAAACCCTTCCAGTGCTAAACCTGGAGCTACCCATTTTTAGATAATTATATGACTAACAACAAAAATTACTAAATATTAGGCAATGTATCAACACACCTTTTCTTTAGCTCGTTCTCTTCTCTGTTATTCCTATTTTCCCCTAATTACCATAAAATCCAGATGCCTGTACCCATATGCCATGAAACACAGCTGACACCTCCCAAAGAAACCTTAGAAACCTTTGTTGAAGTCTCCTTCCCAAGGCAGATGCAGGGAAGCCTCCTGTTTCAGAATTTATATTTCAATACATGCTGCCCTGCACTTATGGCTAGGGAAGATTGTTTTCTCATTTTTCTTGCCAGTCTGGGGACAAACTTTAAAATAAAATAAAATAAAATAAAATAAAATAAAATAAAATAAAATAAAATAAAATAAAATAAAATAAAATAAAA